>JAXIVD010003546.1:0-17500 GCA_036785275.1 Cancer borealis
ATTGTTGTAATATTCGTCACTTTTCAAATGTTCACCACAAGACAAAACTAAAACTATAGAGTGTTGTTAAATGTGCAGGTGACTCAAGCCCTTCACGCAGGTCAGTCTCGAAGGGAAAGTGAGAGAAATCCAAGTGCAGGCGTGCTGAGCTAATAATCATGCTAACAGATGATGCCTCCACACTTGGAGGGACGGCCGCGGCCTCCCCTCAAAGCACATCCCTGACCCTCACTTTCTCACCACACTAATTTGTACCCTCGACGCCTGTGGCTGTTAAGTATTGGCGCGGGGAAGGTGGGCAGCCGTGCAAGTCACTGCTCTGGTTATCACCATCCGTGCATGATCCCTTTTTCCTTTTGCTCTACCGCACTTTTTTTTTATTTCACCAGTGGTGTATATATTTACTTTTGTCTCTTCAATCGCAGTATACTTCAGACGCTTCCTGTTATGGTTATGAACTCTAATAACTAAACTACGCATAGTAAATCACGACGCAATTTATGAAGACTTTCCAATTTTTTTTCCTTCCTGGTCGGCTCGCAACGCTGGTGCCTCAACTGTGTTTAGATCGTGTCCTGCTCACCGCCTTGAACCTCTCTCTTATTGTGCCTTGAAAATCCTTGGATATGGCTTCGAATCACGTGTCTTTATTTTTTGTTTGCGTTGTATGAAGCAGCAAAGTAAGATATGGTTTCTAGCGGTGAGGAGGGGAGGGATAATATATATGTCATGATAATTCAATAAAGAAATCTGAACACGTGCGCAAGACTATGGTTGGACAGCTTGCACGCAAATATTTATGAATTCGGATATAAACTAGAAACCTAATGTGAAGGTCAGATTCCAGTTGTTGTGCGTCACATTTGTATAGGAGAATCATGAGCGTGTGTGGGTGCGTGGCTGAGGAGGATAATCTATTGGCTTGAGCAAGAACGGGATATTTGTGATAGATGGAGGGGAAGGGATACGAGTATTTGATAAGGGAGTGTTGAAGTAGTTAAGACAATAATATGAGATTCGTGAGTCTTGCGTTTAGGCTTCCAAGGGGTTTCAAATTTCTTGCCTCCAACCCAATAACCATAAATCTCAGAGGCTTAGGTCATTGGGCTACTGAGGTGCAGCATGAATCTTCGGGTCTTTCAACAGGTTTGACTTACTGGGGATATTCCACCTGTCCGCTGCAGCACAGACTGGCTGCACCCTCAACTCCAGCTATAGCCTAACGGCACATACTGGCCTTGATGTAAAGAAAATAGCGTAACTGCATTCTTTACGACCCAGGTAGAGAGGAGGAGGAAAAAGAAGAGAAGAAATGAAGAAGAAAGGAAAAAGGAAGACATGGAAATAACAAAAAAAAGGAGAATGTATAGAGAAAGTGAAAAAGAAAACACCTGTAACAGCAACAGCTAAAATAAGAACAAGAATACAGAGGAGGAGGAGGAAGAAGAGGAGGAGGAGGAGGAGGAGGAGGAGGAGGAGGAGGAGGAGGAGGAGGAGGAGGAGGAGGAGGAGGAGGATGGAGTGGGATAGGGGGCTAGGAGGAGGATATTGCGTAGTTGAGAGAGGTGAGATCAGGTGGGAAGAGAGTGGAGTAGGGGAGGAGGGGGGCAAGAAAGACTTGAGGCCAGAGCGAATACACTGGGTAACAGAGTGTACGAGAGGAGGGTGAGAGCCTGGGATAGGAGCTGACAGTCATGAAGATTGGCGTGAGGTGAATCCCCAGCCTCACGCTCCTCGCCTGCACGATCACCGTGGGTCCCAGCGGCGGCGCTGCCCGGGGGAGGGGCGCGGGGATCGTTGGATAGGACGAAACGGGAAGGAAGGAGGGAAGAGGAGGGAAGGCAAGATGTGGAGGTATTTTGGTACTGAAAAAAATTTCTCTAGCTTATATCTTTATTTATTTCATTTGTTTTTTCGTTTTGCTCTGTGTTGATGCAAGAATTACGGTGCTGCACTTGACCCTGAGGAGGGATATTACATTAATTGTTAAATATATGGATGTGGAAGAATTCTCCATTCCTCTTAGATCATCAACAACAATCCTTGCTCCCTATTTACTTCGTTATGCTTATTATCCTTTGGTGATTATTGGTCGATCCTGAAATCATTGGCTTGCAGAACGTAATATAAGTCTAATGTAGCAATGTGTAGCCCAGTGTTTATGATTAGCACAAGTATCATTAGGTACTTATTCTTGTAGTTGATGTTCTCAATCGGCCAAAAACATCTTACGGAATGTCATTTACAACCTATTTGTAGCTGCAGGAAGGGTCAGAGTTACCTACCGTACTAGAGAGCAGCCTCTGGCATGCATAAGCAGTTCCGTGCAATCGTGGATTGTGTATAGCCTTAAGTAGCTCCAAGTAAAATTTTGGTAGCAAGTATATAGCTTCAAGAAGTTTGAAGTAGCTACAGACACGCCCACATCATCTACGTAGCCCCAGGTAATCCTGTATAACCTTAGGTAGCCTCAGGTAGCTTAGCAGAGAAATAATTGCAGCGAGGCGAGCTTGTCTCTCACCCGCGGCCGCCCACTGAGGCGTGAGCCTGTGACGTCCTTTATCTTAACCATCTTAACGAAACATCATTTGCATGGGGCGGCAGAACCCGCGGCCACGAGGCAGACCTGCGATCGTTATCAGGCCGCCAACTGCCTCCCTGGCTGGCTCCCACTGTGGACAAGACCGCCCCCGGGTGGGGTAGGGGGAGGGACACCACGTGTGGTCCTGCAGCCACTCGGAAGCTGCACGAAATATTTTTCAGAAATTTTGAAAACACAATCTATACATGTTTTTGCCGTTTACTTAAGATCTTTGATCTGTTCGAAACGGTTTGCCAGAGATTGTTTACATGAGTCTTAAATAAAAAACATGGATGCATATGAATCTAGCTAATGATTACAAAGATACATACTATATGCATATTCTATACATATTATATACAAGTATAGTATTGTTTTCGTAGCAGGTGATGTGTTTCCTTCACATCGACGCACTTCCCTCCCCGCCCTCTTACCGTTTCCCTCTTGGACTTGTTCCACTCCGTCCCGCTTTGTCGTGCCCCGTCCGGCCCCATGCTCCTGCCAGATCCTCGGCGTTATCTCCATACCCCAGACTGACACTCATCCTTTAGTGTCTGGATGTTTTACGCGGGGACGAAGCTGCGGCCGATAATGTTTATGTTCGGTGGTAAATATTCCATCCCACGCGAGCCTCCATCAGACAGACGAGGTTGGGGTTTCATGGCGGGATTTCAGGTATATATTACGGGAAAAAAGCTTGATAAATATGCTTGCGCACGTTGAAGGTTGTTTATTACGACTGATTAGTGAAATATTCTTATCTCGGAATTGCTTCGTATTTTACGTACTTGTTATTATAAATTTCAAGATTTAAAAGATTAACGTAAAATATGGGAGCGTATTTTATACTGTTGTTCCCATTAAGCTTTAGCCGATGATTACGTACTACAACACATTTCACAGCAATAATTTTCGTCGGACTGCACAGGATTCTTGAACACTAAGAAAATAGACTTTATATTATACACACTAGTAAACTTCATTATTATAATACATATTGAATGCAATTTGGTAAAATTACTTGAAGATTGCAGGTCTTTGTTCATATCTAGAGCGTAGTGATAAAAGATAAGCTTTTACCTTCACCGTCTGTTGGGGGGCCAGGCGTCTGTTGGCTGATGGAGGCCAACTCACTTCCTCGACTGTGAATCAAATTGTTAGAACAAAAGTTTGTCAGTGTGCCGGAGCGCCGCCCAGCCCAGGACAGGTGGGCCTCACGCTCCCCGGCAAGGGCGTCTGGGCGTGGCACATGTTATCCTGTCAAATACGGTGTTAATTGACGCGTCACACTGATCACAGTTCCCCGTCCTTTACACTCCACGGAATAAAACGGTGTAGGTGTAGCAGTGTGTCTCAAAAAAAAAATATTTGCATAAGTTTTGTCTACATTATGCTTGACGTTCTGTAGTTATTTTTTAAGCTTCGTTTATGAGCGTTGAGTAAAGAGTAGAAAACATAATGGTGTGCCAGTCCCTGTTGGACACCCGAGTGCCTGCGGGCTCGAACGGCAGTTTTCCTGGGCGTCAAGGTGAATGAGCACCACTGCAAAGAGATGCTGCTGCTGCTGCTGCTGCTGCTGCTGCTGCTGCTGCTGCTGCTGCTGCTGCTGCTGCTGCCTCACCGCACCGTCCTCGCTTTTCTTACCCTCGTAACACAGGAGAGAACAAAAATATTGGTCACTAAGTGCTTGAGTTGCGTCGTAATTCTAGCCAACTGTTACCTCCGAAAGTAAACAAAGAAATTAATTGTTCTGGAAAACACATGCTACTTTGTTCCTCCTGTGTTATTAAGAGACGAGGCCACATTCCCGTCTCTGCCGTGTAAACAGAAAGGAGAAAAAGGAGACTCCACAAATCAGCAGGAGGGGTCGAGACCTATTTGAAGTCGGTGCAAACACTTCGTTCGGTTATTTGTCAGATCCGACATCACGAACAATAAATAAGAAATAAGTAAGATTAAAGTGGCAGCTGGACCAGCCCTCATGCAGGATCCTAAGCTGTACAAAATTTACAAACGAATATTATCCACACGAAAAATTATTTCTTGCATCAGTCAGGAACTACCTTCACCGTCATGCACACGATTATCACGACCCCTTTTTACCCTTTGATTTAGTCTTCCATGTACCATCAATATAAATCCGTAAATAAAGACTCTGGCAAGTATTATAGAGTGGGCAAGTAACTTTTTCACCTAAGTCTATGATATACGTATTTTTTCTTGTGTTTTTTTCTTGTTAATGGAAAGCAAACAGCGTGGTGATTTAGTATCCCTTCTTGATATAATAATCTCACATGTACTCCCCCTCTGAGGCCACAACACACCAGCATCCAAGTTTCCTTCTTCGTGACCCTCGTGGTGGAAATGATCAGAAAACTACACTAGCGGAGTTTCTTGATAGTATATCCCCAAGGCGTGTCGTCGTGACTGCGTGGCCTGATCGGTGTGTGCTGCCTGCATAAGATCGCCTTGAGTCGTGACGCCAAACAGTAACTCAAGCAGACAGTAGTACTTGCGAGTGGCAGCGTCACCTGCAGATTATAGGTCGCAGGCCGTAACTCTCCTGGCACGCCGGGGTCATCGGGGAGTCAAGAGTTCTCCGTTGCCTCACGCAACTTGACCTTGACCTCAAGACCCCTGCCCCGCTAGCGTGTTGTGTAGCCAAGACCACAATTATTACCATTACTGTTATCGCTAAGAGGTTTATGGTGTTTATCTCCCTAGTCGTGGAGGTCGTATTCAGCCCACCATGGGAGAGGGATTCCTGCCACACCAAGAGTTAAGACTCCAAAGCATGACGTCCGGCCACCTTCGCACGGCATTGTGGCGGCAGTCAAGCCTTCCTCCCGAGGTCAGCTTCCCGTGGGACTAAGTTGTGCCTGGAAATCATGCGATGCTAAATTTTATTCGCTGTTGTTCTCAAGACTCTTCATCTCCGAGATATATTGCTTGAGTGGTTTATATGCTGCAATATACCAGCATATGCTAATGGAGAGAATGAGAGAGAGAGAGAGAGAGAGAGAGAGAGAGAGAGAGAGAGAGAGAGAGAGAGAGAGAGAGAGAGAGAGAGAGAGAGAGAGAGAGAGAGAGAGAGTGAGTGAGTGAGTGAGTGAGAGAGAGAAAGAGAAAGAGAGAGGGAGAGACCATGACTGAACAAAGCATTTTTCAGCCTGTCGACGCTTGCACTGATGGAAAGTTAAGAACCTGCAGCAAAGGATTCACCATTTTAGGTTTCGCCTTACGGCATTTTTCATCACAACAAAATATTTTTCGATAGATAATTTTTCTTCATTATTGTGATTTATTGACTGACTATTTAATTTAGAAGCTGATAGTGTTGCTGTGAACATAGCCAATATTTCTGTCTTTCTTAATGCAACTGCTTGGCGTGCAAGAGGTGATAGGTGTCAGTGTTATAATGATACACGGATGCTATACTGACCACAGGCAATAACAATGAATGTTTTTTGACGTGGAAAAGTATGGGTTTCAGCAAGCAACTTAAAAACCCATGTCATAGCTACCTGATGTTATGGAAGCTAAAGATAACTGAAGAAAAATAAATCACCTACAGTTTTGAGCTATGATTACCGAGAAGATTGGATCGACGACCGTATAAAGGAGTTGGTGGTTGAAGGGTTAAAGTGAAACATTGTGATCCCGAAATCAGCGGCCAAGACCAGATTCCATCGACACCAGTCTAGTAGCTACAGCCTCTATCTACCCCTATCTATGGCTTATTTTCGCATTTGTCGCTCCGTTCACAATCTCTTGCAATTTGTCCATTAATCTCGTTTGTGACTCAGCACCTGAAGGCCAGTGGTGGGGGGAGGGTGGTTGTGGTCTTATTAAGCTATCACAATAAATGCGTCATGCCCTCGTCTCTCTCTCTCTCTCTCTCTCTCTCTCTCTCTCTCTCTCTCTCTCTCTCTCTCTCTCTCTCTCTCTCTCTCTCTCTCTCTCTCTCTCTCTCTCTCTCTCTCTCTCTCTCTCACACACACACACACACACACACACACACACAAACACACACACACACACACACACACACACACACACACACACACACACACACACACACACACACACACACACATATATATGCATCGGAAAAACAAACTTCTCGACTAGAAAAAAGATTAAGAAATAAAAAAAGAAATATCTTGGAAAAACTGTAAACTTAAGTTATAAAGATAAAAGAGGAAGGCATTTTGACTTCAAAATTTGTCTGCCTCTGTTTGTTTAAAAAAATAAGAACTAACAACAATAAAAAGAAGAGGAACACACACACAACATCACAAGAACAATCTCTTTAAACCTCAAACAAGCACCGGATGGAAAAAATAATAAATGCTTGAAACACAGGAAAAGAGAACGTATACGAACTGACAGCAAGGAAAAAAATAGTTGGCTATCATAAATTCCTTAGAGTGAGTGCCCCTCCTTTCCTCCCCTCCGTCCCTCCCTCCCTCCTTCCCTCCCTTCCCTCCCTCCCGTCTTTACGTGAGATAAGAAGGAAGTCGTGACGCTTACACCTTATGAGTCCAAAATGGAGAATATCTAATTGGATTACAAACTCAAGGAAGAAATACCACTAGAGTTTGAATTCCTTTCACTCCCCTTCCTTCCTTTTCCCTTCCCTTTTATCCTTTTCATCCATTTCCTTTTCGTAAATTCACCTTTTTCCTCTCTTCCTTGTATACCTTTTTCCTTCACTTCCTTCTTCTATCACTCTTTCTTTATTTTTGTGTTGTCTTAGATGCCTCACCAACCTTCTCTCTCTCCCTTCCTTCCCTTCTTAGAATTGTGTTTATGCTAAAGACCGTCATGGCCTTAAGATTCCACCCTCACACATACTCTCTCTCTCTCTCTCTCTCTCTCTCTCTCTCTCTCTCTCTCTCTCTCTCTCTCTCTCTCTCTCTCTCTCTCTCTCTCTCTCTCATCGTTCGCTCTGCTTTCGCCTCATTTTCGTCATTTTTCTGGACGCGTCTTGGGAAACAGAGTACTTGGAGTGATTCAGGTTGTCAGTTTTCTTGGGGTTTCCATTTTCTTACCTGTTATATATTCTTCCCGCTACGCTCTTATAGACGTCTCTTACTTTGACGTTGTTTCATTTTCTTCTTAACTCGTTCTTGTTTTTTTTTTTATAGACTAAGTAGGATGTATTTGGTGCCCGTTTGACTCATGCTAGCTGTTGTAATACAATATTTTTTTCTTATATATATATATATATATATACGTTCTAGTTTGCTTTTATTTTGTAATATTTCACCACTGCAGCTTAAGTGCTTCTACTCATTTGGTTGCATACATTCCGCCTTTAGTCATTGTGCTGCACGAGGATAGCGTGGTCAAAATATTGCCTCTCCCTATTTCCTTTTACAGGCAGTGTGTTTAAATTAAGGGCCCTTTGCTCGCCGCGCCCGCTCACCCATCGCCTACATGGATAATTACAAGGCGAGGATAAGACCCAGCTCCTTGCCGCGTCAGAGCCTCAGCCAGTGATTTATGAAGAGATATATATTTAGTGGAGCCGCCAATGGTTAGTCGAAGGAGAGAGATTATGAAGGCTTTGAAAAACCCACGCCCAGGCACACACACGAACACACGGCTACACCAGTGACCGTGAGCACCCTGCTGGTGTTGAGGTGTCGTGCCAGGCACTTAATGAATCTTTTCAAAGGAAAGAAATAACATACTGGCACGCACGCGCAAACACACATACACACACACGCACACGCACACGCACACGCACACGCACACGCACACGCACACGCACACGCACACGCACACGCACAAGCACACGCATATGCACATACACAACTGCTGTTTTGAGGCCACTGCTGGACAAAAAGCTTTCCTCATTCTTGTCCTTGAGTCATGGCACTGTGCCAATTCCTTTCAAACTTTGGCTATATGTTTTTTATACTAATCTCTCCAATTCTTGTTCATTGTTTCTCTAATTGATGACAACATAACCTCATGTAAGAGTTCCAGAAGTTATATTTTTACATTATTCTTTCACAGTTTATAGTAATGCAGGAATATTTATAACACACAATTGTGCAGTGTAATCCAAGTTCATACATGTATCGTCTAGCAGTGTGATATTCTTAACTTTTTACTTAATTTTATCAACCACTCAACCCCTAGAAGCCGAGATGCTCTTATTTTCCTTGACTGTATTGGGTGAAGGATTTTAGAGTAGTTTGTGAGGATATATTACACTGCATTATATATACTAGATACCACGCCTGTTCATATACCTCAGGGTGTAGCGTGGTGTAGACCATTCCTGGTCTCTTAGAGGCAGCACCCGGCGCACACATACTAATATTCACTCTCACATACAGGAGGATAGGATTCCCAGCCTTCCGCTCTTGTCAGGATTGCATGGTCAAAATTCTTCGGCTTATTCCCGTACCTATTTTCTGCTAGATGAACATGAGTTACAGGTTTTACGAAGACAAACCCATTTAGTCTCCATTCCACCCGGAATTCAAACTCAGGACCTCTTGGTTGTGAGTCGAACGCACTACCACGACACCATTGTGAGAATAATTGGTATATTTTTCTTTGGACTTATTTCTACTTCTTCCCAAACATCTACCAATACACTGTCCTCTACTGTTTCATTTCTTAGCTACACTACTTTGCTTTTCCTTCTGGTGATGTATTCTTCTCTATTGACACATGTATTAGTGTCAATGTGACCAATCAAGGCGTATGTGATATGCACATTTTGAAATCATTAATTTGTTCTGTTTAATCATATCATCCAATAATGTCTTCATTTTCAGCTTTTAAAGATATTGTATGTTTTTTTGAGTTGATTTGTTTTTGTTTTCTTGCGTACTACTCATTGTTGATGTGTTTACTTTTGTTCTCTAAGCTTCATCTTCAACTTGAATCCCCATATTCCTTCCCATCAATTGTTAGGTTTCGATATTTTTCATCTTTATGAATAGCCATTATTTATGCCACATCATCATTAACGTTACACTATTGTTGAGCTAAAGTTCATTGATTCAGGGTCATCTTGCTTAACGTAAAGCCTGATAACACTATTCTACTCCCATTTGAAAATCAGCTTTGTTTTTCTTTAACCGGTCTTGACAGATTTTCTCTCTGTTCTGAAACTTGTTTACAGCCAATCAATAGTCACTCTCTACAATTACTGTGCTAATAGCAATTACATTTTCAAAAGCGGGTTTCAACTTGATATAGAGTGTGTTTAACTTCTTCATTGATTTTTTTTTTCTTTTCTAGATTTACTTATTCATTCATTCATTCATGATTGTCTTTTCTTAAAAATTTTTTTTTAGGAATTTGATTAGAATTTCTCAAAGATTCCTTTTATCCTGGTAAGCACAATTTTCATTACTAGTTTTGCTTATCATTATCATTAAAGTGTTCAATAAGTAAAGTGTAATCAATATTTCATGGTTCAAAATTTGTCCGATGCCATCGTCAAATGTTTTTTATTCTTTTTTTTGTATATTGATTTAAACGTTTATTTTCCTTAGGATGACTCAGCTTTTATTTAAGAAAACACGGATGTAGCACACGAGTATAAACGGAAGCTGATTGGAATAATCTTTGTGGAGCAAAAGTTTGATGTGTTAGAAGTAAAACTAAATTGAAAAAGAAGAGTGAATGTGAGTTTGGGTGTGTGAGTGGAAGGATGTGAGGTGTGACCAGAAGGAGAGAAAGGGAAGGAGTGGTGTTAATGGCCGTGAGACTGTGTGGTGGAATAGAAGGAAGTGTCATCAAGGCTGATGTGGGTGAAAATAAAGTTTTGTAGAGAGTTGTGGGTGATTTTGTGTGCATATGTTCTGGTAGTGAGAGGGATGCCTTTGAAATTTTTCGGATGACTGTTTGCAGACTTTTGGAGCGAATGTAATTATTGTGCTGTTAGAAGATCTAAATGCTTGTGTTGGTGATAAGTTACTTGAAGACTTGGTTAGCAAGCACGGGGTGTCTGGAAGAAATGAAAGTGGAGAAAGGATGATAGGAATATGTGTCGAGAGAGAGTTAGTGGCTGGAAATATCTTGTTCAAGAAGAAAGGTATTCAAAGGTATACATGGATGAGACAAGACAATGGAAGGGTAATTGATAGAACAATGATCGACTTTGTGGTTGTGTCAAGGAACATAATAGGATGGTTGTTGTATGTGAGGGTATTAAGGAAGGAAGGGGGAGGTATGTCCAACCACTTCCTTGTGGAGGGAAAGCTGAAGTATGAGATATGAGATATGAGGTATGAGGTGGGTAAGGACTAGACGAGTGGGAAAGGCAAAGAGAGTTCTGAATATGAGTGATTTGAACAAAAAAGGAGAAAATGGAGGAATACCAGGAGAGAATTACAAGCGAGTTGAATGCAGTGATGTAGAAGAGGAATGTCAGCTGTTTAAGAGTGCTGAGTTGGGTTGTATAGCAAAGGTGTGTGGTACGGGAAGAGTGGGAAGAGGAGTGAGAAAGGGGAGTGAATGGTGGTGTGAAGATGTAAGGGCTGTAGCCGAAAAAGAGGCATATGCATGAAGTGTGGCTGCAGAGGAAGGATGAGGTGTCATAGGAGAGATATCAGGAAAAAATAAATTGAGATAAAAGGGCTTTGTGTGTTTCAAAAGTGATTGCAGATGAAAGGTCGGTAAGAAAGATAGCTGAAAACTTCCATAAGAATAAGATGTTCTAGAAGGAGATACAGAAAATGAGAAAAGGGAATATCTGAATATGAAGAAAGGATGAAGACAAATAATAGTACAATGTTGGTTGAAAAGGAAGCAGTTAAGGAGAGATGGAATGAATATTTTGAAGAACTGTTTAATATAGAGGAAGATAGAGAGGCTGCTGAATGTACTAGTTTTAGGAGTACAAGTCTGTTGAGTGTAGTAGATCAGATGTATGGTAGGATACTGTTAAAGAGGACCAGAGAGGGTACAGAAGGTGTTATGTGAGAAGCAACCAGTTACTAAAGATAATAGTAGGATCCGATGTGCGATTGAGAGGAAAGCCACGAACAGATGGACGGTTTGAAATGAGTGTTGAATTAAAAACAAACATTTGTGGAGCAAGGAAGGATGATTGTGCGTAATAGAAGTGAATGAAGAGCAGTGGTGAATGCAGGAGTATTGACGCGGCCTTGACGACCCTTGGAGAAGATTTTTACGCTTTTGGAGTGACTCTTGTATTATATCAGATGCTGGGATGGAGAGGGTATGAGTTAAATATAAAGTAGCAGGGATAAACCTAGGGACCCTGATGTGGATATGACCCTCGCCCTCGCCCTAATCTGCGTGACTGACCCTGAAGCAATGTGTTTTGGCAGTGAGAGTACAGCTAAGTGAGTGAAGTGTATATGTATGTGTGCACGTGTGTACATGCGTGCCTTGTCTTGGCTACCCCCTTTTGGGGGATAATGCCTGGTATACAGATACAGATGTTTATCACTATTACGAAGCTAGTTTTTACGCTACAAGTGAATATATTTTATGATATCATACTGGTGGCTTTTACTTCTAGCTGATTGTATCTTTTTGTTCCTTTGTCTGTCTATCAGCCTGTCTGTTTATTTTCTCGATCTCTTTTTTTGTATATATCTATCTTTCTGTTTCTGTATGTATGCTTTTCTGTTTGTCTATCCGTCTGTCTTCATGTTTGTATGTGTTTATGAAAATATGAATATATGTCCGTTTTTCTCTCTCTCTCTCTCTCTCTCTCTCTCTCTCTCTCTCTCTCTCTCTCTCTCTCTCTCTCTCTCTCTCTCTCTCTCTCTCTCTCTCTCTCTCTCTCTCTCTCTCTCTCTCTCTCTCTTTATTAGCCTGGCCCGCCCTGCTTCGCCCTCCATTTAATCTTTTGTCCGCCCCTCTACTTCATCACTCCTTTTTGCACGCCTTAACCTTCTGCCTCCACGCATCACCTTTTGCTCCACACACAACACCTCCTCCTCACTCACAGCTCCTCCTGCTCTCCATACACCTCATCCTGCTCCCAACGCTGCCCCTACTACCCTGGCATCCAAACAGCACCTTCTGCCTCCCTCCACACAGCCTCCCTGATCACGTTACAAGCCCTTTTGGCCTCGTCCTTCGTCGCCCCTCCCCGCCACGCCCCGCCGTCCCTTGTGCTGGAGAGAAGAGTCATCCGTGAACAATTAAAATCTTCCCCCTGAACACTTCATTTCGGCGCCGCTGACAATACCGTATTCGCCTGTCATCCCCGCCACACTTTTACACCCGAAGGAGATTAAGATGAGGAAGACAGGACTAGAAGAAAATAGATGGAAAAAATTGGAGATGGGAAAGATTAATTAGTGTTCAGGAGGTTTTGCCCTGACATATGTAGTTCCCTGTATGTGTTATGTATATGAGGTACTGAAGTTGTTTTATACGCGTATCATTCGCTGTGGATGATTTCACTTACGCTTGTGATGTACAGAATGACTCTCAAGTATCAGTAGGTGTTAGCAAGCAGGCTGTGGAACTACGGGATTTGTAGTCGTGGGTCAAGAGACATCATCAATCAGGCCTGAAGCTGTGGTAGTCTTGATACCGTCTCGCCCGTGGCCTGCCGGACACCCTCGTGCACGCTTGGCAGCATCTGGCGCTCTGCATCCCCCGTAGTGGGTCTTACCTTACCTCAGGTTTAAGGCCTTGGTAATCAGCTTAACGTGTGACGCACATTGAGGTCGTGAGGTTGTGAAGATGCCGAATACAGAACATCGCGGGAACACATTAAAGGCAATTTCTTAGCTTTGTAATCATCGTAATCGTCTTTCTCTCAGGAAGATGAAATGTATTGGTATTAAATGTTGAAATATTTTCCTGAAAAGCTCCAAAATTATTGCTTGAAAGTGCACGTGTTGGTACCATATCTGACCAACACCTGCAGAAAATATAAGAGAAACGGAGCATAATTTGTACACACGACAAATGCTACGCAGGCAAGTACAAATTAGCAGTGATATGTATCGACAAATCATACGTATTACCGCTCGTATATTGATGAAGACCAGCAAGTATCAGAGTCTTTGATTAAGTCAGACACCGGTTTTGGCACTGTGTTTGCCTCTGAGGAACGAGAAGAGTGCCAGCAGTGCCGTAATTATGTACAGTTAGCATCTACTCGTAATAGACGGGAGCCCTGCCACACCTCTGCCAGATTGCAATGGTTTGTGCGTCAGAATTGCGAACTTGAGATTAGATTTCGATCCCCAATCAGTGTCGCGGTGTCCTAACTAGGATTTCGGTTAAATGTGCCATAATCCTAAGCCTGGCGGTGGAAACCATTGTTATGAAGGGATAATTACACGGAATTATCCCGGAGAGTGCAGGGTTGGATGTGTAGGTGCTTGTTTGGACTTTGTTTCTCAGCGGCGTCCGACGACCCTTCCTTTTAAGGGTCTGTGTTCTGGGTGATTTTCCGGAGCACACAAGAGATTGATGTTCTACTTGATCTTCAGATACGACTAGAAGAGCCTATTCTCTTACGCTAATCAAGCAAAATGTAAGGCTTTTTTTATAAATACAGTTAATTTTCAACATGATTTTGATAGTGGAAGATTAATCAGTATGTTTACTGAATTCACCTCCAGGTTATGATGCAAGAGAAGAAAAAAAATAACAGTGTACCAATTCAGTAGGAAATTTCTTTCATAATCATTGAAGCAGAAACAAAAGTCAAGGTGTGTGTCGGGATTGGACAACACTACCGCTCAGCTTTCCTGTGTGAGCGTTCAAGGTTTGGTGAGGGGGGGGATGGAGGAGGAGGGAGAACACCAATGAAATTAATGTTATCTTGAAGAGGAGGAAGAAGAAGCTTGGTTCGTGCGGATAATGTTTCGCTCTGAGGAATAGGATGACGGTGCACTCAATGATCTGAGCAATGGCGAGGAGGGTGTATCGAGGCTAGAAAGACAGTGACATTTGGGAAGGAAGGCAGTGCTGAAAAAAACCCATCCCTGAAGACAGTGACATGAGTCTTTTATGTGTGTGTGTGTGTGTTGTGTGTGTGTGTGTGTGTGTGTGTGTGTGTGTGTGTGTGTGTGTGTGTGTGTGTGTGTGTGTGTGTGTGTGTGTGTTTTACAGAGAGAGAGAGAGAGAGAGAGAGAGAGAGAGAGAGAGAGAGAGAGAGAGAGAGAGAGAGAGAGAGAGAGAGAGAGAGAGAGAGAGAGAGAGAGAGAGAGAGAGAGAAAGAGAGAGAGAGAAAGAGAGAGAGAGAAGGAAAAGGAGCAGTGAAAACCACCTCATCACAGAGCAATAACGAAAGACTTAAAATTAGATTAGCCACAAAAACACGACTTGCGATGCAGCTGCTGACAGGAACGAGGTGGGAGGAAAATATGAAGCAAGACCCATTTGCATACTGATTACTGAAGTCTCGCTCGAGAACCTGAAACTGGGTTGATGCGTGGGCGTCTGCAGGTAAGGGGAAGAAGAAAGAAATGGAGCAAATTATAAGAATAGTGATATTTGCAGATATATTTACTCGAGGCTCTGGGGAAGATGATATCAGTGCGATGCTGCTCTTTAGAATGGATGAATAGATGGTGAAGGCAACGAGAGAGAGAGAGAGAGAGAGAGAGAGAGAGAGAGAGAGAGAGAGAGAGAGAGAGAGAGAGAGAGAGAGAGAGAGAGAGAGAGAGACAAGAGAGAGAGGGAGTTTAATATGGTATTATGATAGGTCAGGGTGAAGACAGTAAGAGGGATGGAAGGAGGCAAGGCTGATGGGTGATAAACTTAATGCTAGTGAAAGAAGGCACACACCAGACCTTGATCCCTCAGACGGAAGATCGCAAAACCTGAAGGCATTCTTTCTTCTCCTCCTCTTAATCCTCCTCCTTCTCCTCCTTCTTCTTTGCATCCTCCTCCTCCTCTTCCTACTTTTCCTTCTCTTCCTCCACCACCTCCTCCTCCTCCGCGTCATCCTTTTTCTCTTCCTACTTTTCCTCCTCCTCCTCTACCTCCTTCTCCTGCTTCTCCTCCTCCAGCTGTTTTGTCACCGAGAATCCTTAGTTTATTGATACATTCCCTAGGAACACACACACACACACACACACACACACACACACACACACACACACACACACACACACACACACACACACACCACACACACACACAATTACATACTAACATTCTCCTTCTCTTCCATTCTCTCTCTCTCTCTCTCTCTCTCTTTGTCTCTCTCTCTCTCTCTCTCTCTCTTCTCTCTCTCTCTCTTTCTCTCTCTCTCTCTCTCTCTCTCTCTCTCTCTCTCTCTCTCTCTCTCTCTCTCTCTCTCTCTCTCTCTCTCTCTCTCTCCTCTCTCTCTCTCTCTCTCTCTCTCTCTCTCTCTCTCTCTCTCTTCTTTCTGTCTCTTCTTATCTCTATCTCTTTCTCTTTGTGTGTGTGTGAGTGTGTGTGTGTGTGTGTATGTGTGTGTGTGTGTGTGTGTGTGTGTGTGTGTGTGTGTGTGTGTGTGTGCGTGTGTGCGTGTGTGTGTATGTATGTGTGCTGCCTTGGACATGACCGGAACTCCTCCCTAAGAGCCACTGAGCCATTGTTCTCGTCTCATTCTGACTCACTTCGCTCCCCATTGTTCTCTCCTCCATTCCCTTTTCCAGAAGTGAGAGGGAAGAGTGAGGCATTTGAAGGGCATGAATGATCAAAATTACACTTTATGAGGCCACGTATTAGCAAAGCGATAATTGGTTACCGTTCTCATTCTACTAGTATTGTGAAGTGAAGTCGTAAAAATGGTTTCTCGCCTCTTGGACTGCGTATCAGCACATGAACCCCAAGGTGCGAGGGTCTTTAACAAGGATTCCTCCTCCCCGTGCGCCGACAGGGATGCTCTGCCGGGAGAAAGTCTGGTGTGGGGAGGGTGATTGTGTTTAGTGATTGGCTCTTCTTTCTTAGCTCTTCATGGGGTGGAAGAGAGCAAAGTAAATGGAGGAAAATGTACTGCTTTTATGTTTTAGACAGTAAGGAAATAGTATGTGCGTGAATTCTCCGTGTAGATGCTTTTAAGATAACGTTTAAATGTTTTGTTTTTTTATGTGGCATGCATTACGGTCATATTTTGCTTGTAACCGACACAGTTATGTCAGAGTCTTTACAAGTTGGTAAGTATTCTTTTAGCTGATGGAACGAATGCAGTTGATGTGTCAGGTCACTGCATTCCCGTTAGCAGACGTTCATGGCCACCGGCGGAGATTGGAGACCGTAATGCAACAGGAAAATAACTACCATGTTTCATGAGACCTTATTGTAGCACAGAGTCAATAATATTTTTGGATTAAATTCAGTTAATTGAAGTGCGGGATGCTGCTACGTCGCCTAATTACGGGTATTGCCAATGAAATATGTTGAAAAATGTTCATATTATCACGTAGAGCTGAACACTGTTATTGTGTTCGGTATCACATCAGAATAGAAGGTTTGCTGGAGGTGCAAGCTGGCTAAAGAGCATCAAACCACCTAAAGAATTGAACTGATATTTTTTCTTCTTGGAACCGGTACTGTTTTGTATTATGTTTTAAGCTGCGTTAAGCGGGTTTTGGAGTCTAACATGTATTTATACCTAAGCAAAAAATCCGTGCATTGATATTTTTCTAATTATGAAGTTCAAACCAACGTTCCAGTTACAATATACTTAAAGTCTCATATTACTGAATCATGAATGACGTTTTTTCTGAAGTTCCATCTGCTTTCTAATAATGCTTTTTTTTTTTTAAATTCATACAGATTTTTCCGGAACACTTTGACGTTGTTACTGAAACGGATTACAAACTACTTTTGGTTACATCACCATCCAGCTCACGACAACAGAAATAGATGTTTTGAGGTGAGTACCAAAGTAACATAGTAAAAAGTAACCCATAATCCCACGTGTTCCTCCCTCACTCTCAGTCCACAGTTCCTCTCTCTCTCTCTCTC
>JAXIVD010003546.1:22500-35000 GCA_036785275.1 Cancer borealis
TTCCACCTTTTTTTTTTTTGGTTTGTTTTTTTCATAATTTTCTCCTCTCCTTTTTGTCCTTTTGTATTATCTTCTTCTTGTGTTTATCTTTTATCTTGTCCTATTTTATTTCTCACTTTCATTTCAAAACATATTCACACCTTAAGTACCATTCAATTGTCATGCCTTCCCTCCCTTGCTATCCTTTCACATTACCGGCAGTGTTTTATTTCATCTTTTCACTTTTGCCATTTTTTATCATCTCATCTTTTCTCTCCTACCTCCCTTACCTCTCCCATTTTTTACTTTCTTTCCCTTATTTCTTCTTTCCCTTTACTTTACTTTCCTTTCTTTTCCTTTTCCTTCCCTTCCCTTCCCTTCCCTTCCCTTCCCTTCCCTTCCTTTCCCTTCCCTTCCCTTCTCTTGCTTTCTCTTCCCTTCTTCTTTTTATTTCCATTATTTTATCTTCTGTTCTCTTTCTTTCTTTCTATTCTCGTATTCAATTGTTTTATTATTTTTTTCTCGCATGTCTGTTATTCTTTTTTATTCCCATTAGTGCATTTTATCGTTCTCTCGTATTTTTGTGTTTTTATTGTAGGTATTTCTTATCTTAATTTTTATTTAATCAGTATTTTGTTTTCAAGTTCCATTGTATTTCAGTTTTTTTTCCATCTTTCTTAACTTTGCTTATCTTTTGTCTTCCTTTTTTTTTATGCTATGCTTGTCTTTATATATTTTTTTTTATACATGGAAGGGAAACTGTTCTTTTTTTTACTAGTGTGTGTGTGTGTGTGTGTGTGTGTGTGTGTGTGTGTGTGTGTGTGTGTGTGTGTGTGTGTGTGTGTGTGTGTGTGTGTGTGTGTGTGTGTGTGTGTGTTTATGTCTGTGTTTTTGTTTCTCTCTCTCTCTCTCTCTCTCTCTCTCTCTCTCTCTCTCTCTCTCTCTCTCTCTCTCTCTCTCTCTCTCTCTCTCTCTCTCTCTCTCTCTCCCTCTCTCTCTCTCTCTCTCTCTCTTTCTTTCTGCGGTGTAAGCGAGGTCGAAGGTTTCTTTGGCATCTCACGAGTCCTATAAAATTTTTTTCTCTCGTTCTGGAAGAGTCTGTTTTACTTTTAAACATTTTCCTTCAGTTACAAAGCTACAATGTTGTGTTTCTATCATACAGAACAGACATTTCTAAGGAGAACGGATAGCAGAGATATTATTGGATTTCATGGCTATTTGCTGTTACTTCCTTCTTTTTCACGCTCTTATTCCTCATGTTCTTCTTTTTGCTTCTCTCATCATCATCATCATCATCATCATCATCGTTATTGTCATCCATATTATCATCATCATCATCATCTCTCTTTTTTTCTCTCTCTCTCGAATACTTTCCAATCCTTATAGATTCTCTCTATAACACTCTGTCAATATGCATAATTTCACGTCAGTTCAAATATCTAACTTTGTTGCTCATGTACACACAAAGACAAAAAATATATAAGATACTATTAATAAACTTTCTTCCGACGTTTATATGCAAGATAATTCAAGTACCTCTGCTTTTTTTTTTATTACTATTTTTTTTTGGTGGGCTCGTTCAGCGTAGATACAATAATGGGTGTGGTGGTGAGCGTGACTGAAGGATAGCGACTATCATCCAGGAATTCAGCTTTCCGACCTCGTCAGTCAGTAGGTTGAAGTGCGCTGCGCTAATCTGAGGTGCCTTGCGTGTATCTTATCCACACACGTTACTTGTTTCGTGGTGTGTCTTGTTACCTGCCTCAGACCTCCTTCTCACTCCAATGGTGTTAAGTTTAGTCTTATATCTCCTTCTCACTCCAATGGTGTTAAGTTTAGTTTTATATGTTGCCTAATATATATTTTTTTCTTCTTTTCTATGTTGTTATTGTGAGGGAATGTGATAATTGTTATGTTATGTATGAATGTTTGGTTATTTTTCTTTTTACTGTGTGTGGGTGTGTGTTTATGTGTGTGTATGTATGACTCGTAGCATATTTCTGTATTTATATATTTGTTTTTCAGCCATTTTTTTATATTTTACATAATTTTTTTTCTTTAAGACAGGATCGACCATTTGTCTGATGTTTATAGCGTACTTCACCTGGCTAGGGAATTGGCGTGTGGCATATATGTACACACGTATGTACACACCTATGACATACAGACCTTAGATGAATAGGAATTACCTTCACTATCTAGATGACATGAAGTAATAAAAAAATACGTTAGAATTCAAAATAATCCTTAGGCATGATAGGCTTAGGGATAGAAAAAGAAGGTAAGCATTAAAAAGTCATCTTTGAATTATTAGAATTTTATTGCAACGTAAACGTGTTACCTGAAGGTTTATCTGGGCCTGGTCGCTGCCCCGGGATCACCTCGGTTTTATAGTCTCCACGGGGATGGTTGGACCCATAAGGAGAAGGTGTATGGGCTAGCAGCTACACCTCCCTAGCCACTACCCAGTACCCACCCTCTTGCGCACTGACCTCGCCCACATGAAACCTGGATAAACTGCACATTCTTTTTTCACCCTTATTACTCTATTCCATTGAGTTTAATATCATGTCTTAATCTCTAATCCCTCATTCTTCGTTTTCCTTTTTTTTTCATCGTTCTTGCCTTGCCTATCTTACCGAGCTTAATACCATGGCCCTGATCCAACGTCAAGTGAAGTATTTATTCTTTTGTATTATGAGTTTATTCTGTGTCCTCTTCTATCTCTCTCTTTCTCTCTCTCTCTTTATCTGTGAGTTATTCTTTATTCTATCGTACTTCTACCTTCTATTTTGCTTTTCTTCATTCCTTATTTGTTTGTTTTTTCCCGGTGAATCACTTGCTTTTGTCTTTTGTCTGCTCTTCTTCAGTATCCACTTGCGTTCTTTGTCGTAGTTTCTCTTGTCCTTGTCCTTTTGTTAGTTTTTCTTACCTCTGCTCTTTTAGTCTTCTTCCTTCTAATATTCATCGTCGTTCTCCTCTTCTTCCCCCTCCTGTTCCTTCTCCTTCTTCTCCTCCTCCTCCTCCTCCTCCTCCTCCTCCTCCTCCTCCTCCTCCTCCTCCTCCTCCTCCTCCTCCTCCTCCTCCTCCTCCTCCTTCAGTGACATCCTCCGTGGTACAAGATTGCCTCCTCAGATCATAGCGATAAGCAGGCCGTGTTATATCTCCAGTGGTGAGGAGAATAGTCTTATCTTGTACCTTTAGTTTTTGCTCAGACGCGGCTTCCTCTCGCTCGCTCTTATCTTGGTTCCGATCACCTCCCCGCCACAGTCCTGGAAACCATCTTGCACCGGCCACACTCCCAATACCAAAATAGTTATCTCGACCCGTTTATATTTTGTTTTAAGTACCATATCTCCCCCTTTCTTGGGTTTTTATTTGTATGTGGTGGTGGGAAGGGAAAGTGTTGTAAGTCCTTTGGCTTTCTTTCTTATACTCTCCGTTCACTGTGGTTAAGGAAAGGAAATGAGTCTTGTTTTATATTAACTTGTAACATAAACAAACCTTAAAGATGTGTGAAAGATCATAAATTAAGGTGGAAAGTTGATAAACATGTTGTATTACTCTCTGTGAAAGGTTCTTGCAGCCCACGTTATCTTCATTTGAAATTTTAGCTGAAGATTTTTTTTCCTTCAACTTATCAGAGTTGGCAATTTTCACAGAGGATTATTTGTGTATTTATATTTATCTTAAAGACGAGGGAGGCAAATATAGTAACATCTATGCTGTTTACTGATTAAAGTTGATTTTTATTCGATTGATTGTCACGCGAAAGTTTAATTTAATATGACTGACTATTTGATAGTCACGTGGGCTTCGTGTCTCGGCGCGGGTTGAGGGTAGGCTCCTGTGACGCGTCGTGGCTTTAACAACAAGGAAAATTTTATTTATTGCCTCTTTTCACCGACGCAACAACACTAATTTCCCTGCACCACCACACCAACGTAAAGATAGAGCAGTGTTAACTCAAAACCGGTGTAAGGGAGAGAAATAGAAGATATTACAGGAAAGTCGCAGCATTCAGCTCAACACCAGTAGAATTCCAACATGCTTTCCTCTCTTAAATAGAAAACAGGAGTACGAGGAAATACAACCTTGTGCATACATGATACAAGAAATACATCGTCTAACAATACTCTTTTGCATCTAGTTAGAATATAATATTTTTTCCATCATGTTTCCCTTTAGACATATTACTTTTTTCCTTTCCTTCACATATTTGCTTGCAGGAGTTTGAATAAAAACGTGAAAAGCGTCAACTTTAACTTAATGACGTGGTGATAGCTAGAGGTGAAGGACGAGGCGGGTCGTGACCTTTTGCACGCCCGCCACGCATTCTCCTCCTTCAGGATTTCCCAGTGGCCTCGCGCATCACGGAGAACGTAACCTAGGGACGAGGACGAGGCGCAGCTCAACACGAAGTTGGTAATATCAGCAGTACACGAGGTGGAATAGGTAGTGTTATGCAGGACAAAGTGCAGGTCAATGTAGATTAAGTATGACAATGTTTGGGCAGCAAGGTGTTGTTTTAAAGGGTTCATGAGTTTTTTGAGAGGAGAGAAGGAAAGAGGAAAGGAAAGTGGGAGGGAATTAGAAGAGAAAGGAAAAGAATGTTGGAATGTAGGAGAAAATAATCCCATGAGCTTCCTCATTTCTCTTCTTGCTTTCTTTTCTTCCTCTCTCCACCATCTTCCTTTTTTCTTCACTTCTTTCCTTCCTCTTTCGTGGCTTAAGTGTAAAATAAGGAAAGTAAAGAAGTTTTGAAAATTTTATACCATCAACATTTTTATATTCATACTCTTTTATCTTTCTTGTTTGTTTGATCAAGAACTTTTACCTTTTGAATTGTGATTTGTAATATCGTAAGAAAAATTCGGGGATTTAACAAGTACAACTTCGAAAAAACATCAATAGCAAATGAATAAATTAAATCTAGTGAAGCAGACATATAGATAGACATATATAAATGGAGATTTTGTATTAGAACTTTGGATTTAAAATTTGTTGAACATAAGCAAAGAAATAGTATTGCAAGAGAGATAAACTAAATTGATTTTAGGCGTAACATTAAAGAATGAATAAAGGAACACAAAAACAAAATACAAATGATGGTGGAAGATATTTTAGCTCCTGTTTAAGAAATGAGTGTTGATACTTCATGTTCGTATAACAAATAATGCATCTGTAGCTAGATTAAGCAATCAGGGATAAGGGATGTCTGCGTAGGTAAGAGAATTATTGCCAAGAAATGCAAAAAAAATAAAAAGATAGTGGATCAAAATATTCCTAAGCTAAGCTGCAACATACGAAGAGTAAATAGAGATAAACAAAATTTGGAAAGACATTTGTCATGCAGAGTAATTTGTTTTCCACTTTTTTGTTTTTATTTTAATTGCAGTTTCATCAAACATTAATTTTTTTCACACCTCTGTCTTACCTTCTTTGTAATCTTGCTCAATTTAATATTTGAACTAAGACAGAAGATCCCACAGCTTCCAGCATACACCTATACCCTTAACAGAAGACACCCAGGCTAATAGTACGAGTACAGCTTGACAGGCTGCACTTCATTGTCCAATTTGTAAAAGTCACGTTTGCTGTTAATTTCCTACTCTGTGCAATAGATTATATCCTGTTCGCCCCTTGTACTTGTTCTCTTCATCAGGTTGTTAATCTTATCGTCACATCTTATCAGCGGGATCATCGCCTGGTATATGCCTGCAGGCGCATGGAGAAAGCACGAGCGATCTTAGAGATTACGTGCAGTGCATTCGGTGGGGCACTAGCATCCCTCCTTATTGTTTATACTGTTAGTTACGATCTTATGTTCGTGGTATGTTAATGTAAGTCGTTAGCGCAGAGCTGTTGTTGTGGCAGGGATAGTGTAGTGGTTGTGCTGCAGGTGTTAATCACGTATTGAAAATATTATACGCGCCTGTCTATGATTTGCAGCTCTGATTTTGCTGTAAGGAATAAATGGTTTGTGTGCTGTCAGTGATACTGCAAAAAAGTTTGATATAGTGACCAAACTGGATGTTACACTGTTCAGGATTATACTCAATTAAGATCTAAATCCAAAATATGCTGGTGAGCAAATTAGTTCACAGGTAAAAAAAAGATGATAAAGGTAAACATGTGTAGTAATTGCTAATTATTAATGCAATGACTGCCTCAAAAAATTTAATAAGAAAGCAAAGCATACTAAATGATATGACAAGTATATGCGTCATTTATCTTAACTCACCCTAGCAAGGAATGACCATTAATTTTTGTTTATTGTTCCTTAAATCGGGCCAGGTGGTAATGGAGGCGGTTATGAAGGGTGGCGGATGCTTGGTTGTGCTCTAGTGAGGACAGAGGTTTGCCTTGAGGCGTCATTTGGTTCAGCGAGTATTTTTTTCTGTGATGTTCAATTTCTGAAGAAATATTGGTCGTGAGAACGTTGCTTACATGAGCCAAGTAGTTTGCTTATTGGAGTGCGTAGCCCAGGTTGTTGCTACCACAAGTGTTGCTGTGGACACTGGCTGCTGAACAGAAAATGGAATTTGAGTTACGAGTGTTTATGTGCTCTCACCTACACCATACGCACAGCACATTACCAACACAGCAAAAACTCACACCCTGCCCGTGCATCTTCGGCTTGAGGAATGGATCAATGGGGAGGAACCTTCCACTGTACAATACCTATACTCATCCTAGTGAGTTATATTAGAGTAAGACCTGAAGGTCTGTTGCTGTTTGTGATATCCTATGTAATCATTCTCCTCCTCCTCCTCCTCCTCCTCCTCCTCCTCTTCCTCCTCCTCGTCCTCGTCCTCGTCCTCCTCCTCCTCCTCCTCCTCCTCCTCCTCCTCCTCCTCCTCCTCCTCCTCCTCCTCCTCCTCCTCCTCCTCTTCCTCCTCCTCTTCCTCCTCCTCCTCCTGCTCCTCCTCCTCCTGCTCCTCCTCCTCCACATGCTCTTCCTCCTCCTGCTCTTCCTCCTTCTGCTTCGTCCTTTTCATCATCGTCTTTCTCTTCGTCCTTCTCCTTTTCCTCGTCTTCCTCCTCCTCCTCCGTCTTATCAGCATTGCCTCTGCGTTGCCAGTGATGGACTTGTTACGCCACTTTAAGCTCAAGGTAATGTTGCAGATCACTTCACGTTGCCAGTTGATCTCTTCCTGTAGGATCACTTATTGCCAGTTCATCGCTCCTTGCAGGATCACTTCTTATTACCAGATGATCTTTCCTTGCAAGCTCACTTTCTATTGCCAATTGATCTTTCTTTGCAGGATTACTTCACGTTGTCAGTTGTTCTTTCCCTGCAGGAACACTCCTTATCTTAGTTGATGTGTCCATGACAACGAACGCGAGAACTGACAAACGCTGATAGTGTGTATGCGTGTGTGTCTTGTCCGTTTGAAGGGATTAACTCAGCGGAACCAAAAGCATTGTTTGTATTGTAGATAAATATTTGAAGTTTATAAAGAAATCTGGTTTTAGGATATTGAAAAGAAATAAAGCACATTCTTGAACTCCTTGTTTGACCGTCAGTGAGGCGACGTGGCTGAGAAAGTATTGTGGGAGTCACTTTTTTATTTATGATTCTTTTCGTTGTCATTCAATAGGTCATATTGTGATGAACCTCAAATATGGAAGAAATATAGACAATTAGGAGCTGTCCACCTGACCTCCACCTAGTCATCCTTAAGTGGATCTCCTTACTTGTTACTGTTCCTCTTTTCATGCTCCTCCTCCTCCTCATTCTCTTTCTTCTTCCTCCTCATTCTCCTCCTCTTCCTCCTCTTCCTCTTCTTTCTCCTCATCCTCCTCTTCTTACTAATAATTACCATAAGAAATATATTGTACGTATAATGGAAATGGAAATATTCAACTTTAATTTCGTTCGTGGTACTATTTTTTTCTTTCTTTCTGTGGCTTGTAAACTTTTGCGGTAGTGAAGGTCGTGTATGTTTCTACATCTATCTCGTTTTCCTTGTGGTTGTGGTACTGATGGGACTCGAAAAGTTAATCCACATCTCCGTCAGAAAGTTTTTTTTTTTTTTTTTCGTATAAGTGTCAAAAAGAATCAAGTTCTCTAATAAGGACGTTTAAGTAAAATGACAAAAATGCTTGGCGTCGTAAAGTTAATTATTATAAATGCCAGACACGTTTTGCATCTTCAGTGCAGACAACGTACCAAAAGTCACCTTGGCAACGCCGCTAATGATTACTTGTGAGGCTGTTTGCTAGGTAAAAGCCTCACCCGACGGCAAATTGATAAAGCTTCACATATTAACTGGTATTGACAAATAATAAGATTCTGCTCGCCACTCACACGCCAGACATTCGCTGCACTCCGCCCCTCTCCCCTTGCGCCCCGCCCCACCCCGTCCCACTGCGCTCCGCTCCGCCCCGCCAGGTGAGTGAAGGCTGCCAGTATGTCCCAGACGAAGCCTCACACCCCACGAGCCTTGTCTCCCTGTCACTCACGCAGCAGGAGTCCCCTTGAGTCGCCGGTCCGCTGCTCTGCGTCCTCCCAGTATGGCGCACCTAATTATAGAAAAAAGATGCAAAGGTGCGAGCAGGTAGCAGAGCCATTACATGATTATCCTTATCTCACATTTATTTATTATAGGGACACGACGTGCAAAGAAGAAAAATAGAGATAAGCTGCTATAATCATCAAAATTATATACTGCTTCACTTGGTCACATTAGTTACGAATTAGTGTGTGGAGACGAACGGAAATAAAAACGAAGTGACACTGATTAGGATTTACAGTCACCTAAGGTAATATTACTTGCCCGCCTCCCAACACACCTGGCTGGCTGACCCTCCCTTCCCTCCCGCCGTCCCTGGAAGGTGGGTGAGTCATAGATGTCCCTCAGGGCGGCCCTCTCCCCACACCGCCCTTGAGCTTGCCTTGTTTGTATGCACATTTCCCTACTCTTGCCTCGTTTCTCCTGGTTTCATATTCCTTCACTTCCTTCTCTTTTTGTATTACCTGTATTTATTCTTATTTCTCTTTGTTCTTGTTTTTCGTTTTTTTCCTATTTTTTCTCCTCCAGCTTCATTCTTAATCTATTTCCTTATGCTCCTGCTCTCTTTTTTTTTTCTCTCCTTCTCCTCCTCTTCCTTCTCCTTCTCCTCCTCTTTCTTCTCCGTCTCCGTCTCCTCCTCCTCTTTTACCCCAGATTCTTCACCACCCGGATGAACCTTTTACTCGGCCTTCCCCGCCCTCTTCTCCCCTGTCTCCCTCTACCACTACCTCCTCCTCCTCCTCATTTCTATTCATAATCTCCAACCCACTACCCGTCTCCGCTGTCCTTACCACGTGCCCTCCTCACCTTTCCTCACTACTACGTCTTTTCACCTGCCCTACTCATCACTGCTACTCACTCGCCAATCATATGCGACCTCTTCTTCGTGCGATGGGCGGCAGTCAGGAAAAAGAGAGCAAGAAGTGAAGGGAAATGAGCAAGACTTTATTAAAATGGAAACGCGTAAAAGGCTCGGGGAAGTGAAAAGAATCCGTGAATATGTAAGAAAAAAACTGTAAGAATTCGATGGGGGATTGAATATAACTCTGGGGAATGGGGAAGAAAGGTTACGTAATCCCTTATGATCAAGACAAAAGAAGAAATACAGGTAGCTAGGAAAGTCTTGGCGGGTTAAGGAGGAAAACTCAACACTGAAGCTGCACTGCCGGTCCTCAGCAAACAGGTCTAGCTGATGAGGATGGAAAACGCGGCAAAAGATCCCTGCTCTTCTCTCACTCTCTTTTTTTTTTTTTTTTCTCTCTCTCTCTCTCTCTCTCTCTCTCTCTCTCTCTCTCTCTCTCTCTCTCTCTCTCTCTCTCTCTCTCTCTCTCTCTCTCTCTCTCTCTCTCTCTCTCTCTCTCTCTCTCTCTCTCTCTCTCTCTCTCTCTCTCTATTTTTTCTCTCTCGCTTTCTCTCGTTCTCTCTCCCTCTTTCTTTCTCCTTTTCTCATATCTTCTATTCTTTTGTCAAGATTTAAGTTTAGATAATCTGATTTGGGTTGTAGAGTCTGTATTTCAAGATTCTCTCTCTCTCTCTCTCTCTCTCTCTCTCTCTCTCTCTCTCTCTCTCTCTCCCTCTCTCCCTCTCTCTCTCTCTCTCTCTCTCTCTCTCTCTCTCTCTCTCTCTCTCTCTCTCATCACAGTACACAGGAGATGGAGTGGAGGAAGAAATACCTTGTTGAGTCAGTGGAAGCGTAAAGGTAGTGACGATAATAAAGATAAATATTTACAGCTATAATCGAGGTACGTAATGTGAGGTGTTACTCAGAAGCGTGATGTTCGTAGTGCATTTACAGTGAGTGCTGTATGATACGCCATCAATTTACTATTACACTTACAAATAAAAAGAATCAAAGACAAACACACATATACAGTCATGAAGGAGTAGGTGGTACATCTTTCACTGTAATCTCGATGGTTGACAGTCCCGAGAAGTATAATATATTTCGTCCGGGAATCCCAGTCACAGGTCCGCCACGCCCCGTCTCACCTACCTGAGCACCAAAACAACATGCAATGGGTTCACGAGGCAGGGTGAGCCCAGGTTAACGTTTTTGTACAGGTGTGTGTGTGTGTGTGTGTGTGTGTGTGTGTGTGTGTGTGTGTGTGTGTGTGTGTGTGTGTGTGTGTGTGTGTGTGTGTGTGTGCGCGTGTGAGTGTGTGTGTGTGTTTGAACTGACGGCAACTTGAGTATTACACATATCTTTTACATCCGTCTTGTTAAAGTATATTTGGACATCAGGATTTTTTTTTCTTCAATTCTAGGAAAATTATTATATTGTAGCCACTACCAACACTGATGCTGTTTTTGCTATAACTACTACTAAGACTACGATTACGACTACGGCTACTTTGATTACTGCGACCCCTACTGCTACACTACTACTACTACTACTACTACTACTACTACTATTACTACTACTACTACTACTACTACTACTACTACTACTACTAATAATAATAATAATAATAATAATAATAATAATAATAATAATAATAATAATTCTACCAATTTAATGTCATTGTAGTAGTGGATATTAAAGTGATGGAGGAAAGTCAAATCTGAAGATCGTGAAGCAAACTATTTTGTTATATCAGGATTAGTATGGAATAATAACCCATCCATCAAGTGGTCAAGTAAATTCAAGTAATGCTTGAATTCCTCTGAAATGTAGGCAAGTGAAATGGAATTCTTTAAAGTTTCCCGCTATTTTCCAGAGATTTGAGAAGCGGAGTTTATGCAGTGTAACGTATGATTCCTGTCAGAAGTAAATCACTTTGTTCAGTGGAGTGAAGAAGAGAAGGATAGATTACGTGAACATAGAAAATGAGAGAGCGAGAGAGAGAGAGAGAGAGAGAGAGAGAGAGAGAGAGAGAGAGAGAGAGAGAGCGAGAGCGAGAGCGAGAGCGAGAGCGAGAGCGAGAGAGAGAGAGAGAGAGAACAGAACCAGAAAGAAGAAAAGAAAGACAAAGAGAGTGGGTGAGATTGCCGTCAGCTTTGGTATGTTAGGGTGAGGTCTAATACGCTGTCCATATTTTGAGCCGAGTCCGTCCCTTGCACCTGTGGTAATGCCTGCCCTCCCCGGCCAGCCTAGCTCCGCCTGCTGCCGTCAGTGTTGCGAAATGCTCTGTGCACGAGGCGAGGGATTATTTAGGTTCCTCCTCCTCCTCCTCCTCCTTGGATGCGTGACCTCATGTCGATCGTTTTTGTGGCCCTGAATTCAAACACTTTCCCTGCTGCGTATCTGACACCCTGACTCTGTTGTCACGCCATGACCCAATCTTTGTCCTTCTTGACTTGCCTCATCCGCTTCACCCCCCGCCGGTCCACCATTAATCAGTGGTCCATTAAAGGTTGTATGGAGATGCAGTGGGATTTCCCGATGGTTTCCCTTCCATGTCCTTCTCCCAACCCTATTTTTGTATCTGCTTATAATCTTCATGATCTCAGTTTTCACTCTATACTTACGGTCACGTCCTTTGCTGCAACATTATTATTGTTATGTTTGTATAATTTTTTGCTTTTTCCTCAAACCAGTTTCATCGTATTTTCTTCGTGAAAGTTTATCTCCTCGTCTTTCCCTTTGTCTGTCTGTCCATGTCTGTCCATGTGCGTGTTTGCATGTTTTTGTCATGTCTTGCCTTATCTCAGAATACATCTGTTTCACGTGAAGACTCAGTACGCTGTTGTTTCATCACCAACTCTCCATCCCGCAGCAGACAGACAACCCTGTATTCTCAATGACCCAGTTTGGTGATCAACAGACCTTCAGCACAGCAATTTATAAGACGAGATACCAGATGTGGGCTGACCGTGTATTGTTATGAATGACTGCCTTGCTTATGTACGAGAGGCAACAAGCAAATGAACGGTGCATGAGTCCTTGGTTGCAGTCAGGAAGGGAGCAGGGTGAGTCGCCTCGGGTTCATGATAGTTGTTTTCGATATCGAAATGATAAGAGTTGGTCTACTGGGACGCACCAGGAACACTCGGCCGTGATGG
>JAXIVD010003547.1:0-40000 GCA_036785275.1 Cancer borealis
AGCTTGTTATTTCATGTATGTGTTAATACCTCGTGTGTGGTAAGATGTACAGCTTCGTGTATCTGTTAATGTCTCGTGTGTGGTAAGGTATACAGTTTGTAAGAGCACCACCACGAATTCAGCAAGCTTTGTTTTTCACTGTTTTAACCAAGTAAATTCTGTTTATTTTTTATTCTACTCTTTTTCTTTCATCTTTCTCAGGGAAAGGACCTATTAGAGGGTAGTAATTAGCATAGTTACTGGCAACCAGTATATATATATATATATATATACTGTATATATATATATATATATATACGGTAATGTGTGTATGTGTGTGTGTGTGTTTGCGTGTGTGTGTGTGTGTGGGCATGCGTGTGAGCTAATTGATGGATCTTTGTGGACAGCTGGGATAGCTTTCATGGACAAAGACCATCTCTACCTCAGGGACGGATTGCACCATTCACAGCAAGAGATTCACGTTTTGTCTGATTCCGTTGAACGTGAAATGGGTGCCCGGGGATCACGATCAAGATCAAGGCGGGCAACAACATTTGGATTGAGTTGCACCGAAATATCAATTTTAGGAGTCCCTATATGCCTGGGAAGGTAGCCGGGCGTAGGAAAAGTGGAAATAGAGAGCAAAGAAGCTCTTAGATATGGCGAGCGCCCCCGGATCCAAGGGGAAGTCCTCAGACTACATGGATCCAAGGGGGATGGATCCATGGAGTCTGAGGACTTCCTACCAATCACCTCTAGCAACCGAGCGAGGACACCTCCATGCAGAGAGACGCCTGGTAAAACACCACGAACCACCCAGGACCAACATCCATCCACAGACCACCTGGTGAAGGCGTCATTCATGCTTAGAGCCACCACTGGAGCTAAAGTGTTTGCCAACCCCAGCAGGGTTTCCCATGCCCTCCACCAGTCATTCCTCGATAAGTACATCATCGAGGGAGAAACACGGTCACTGGGCAATGGGTCAGCCCTAATAGTTGCAGTGTGGGAGCACAACATCCCCAAAATCCCAGATCTAGAGAAACCCACCTTCACGTTAGGGGAATGGGAGATAACCTGCAGGAGGCTGACCGTGACGGTGAAGACTACAAGGATGGGGCCCCTAGCAGATTACGCCGACATAAGCCACATTTTTGTCATCCACGGATTCAAAGATCGTCTTCGGTAAACCCAAGTCAATCTCAAGTCAGTCCCGCCTGGCGCGTTTTTGTCGTCCACTTTCGGCTTGGAGGATACGAAGACAGTTCCAAGCCGAGGAGACTCGGTTTCGAAGACTGCTCTGGAGGTGTCTTGGGAGACAGATTTCAGCTTGCAAACCGGATTTCCTTGAAAAACACCGACATAAAGGAAATATGGCAGCCCAGAGAGAGTAAATAGTTACTTATTTGAGTAAAATATACTGATTCCCAGCTTATATAACCGAGCCTAACCGAACTAAACCGTACCTAACATAACATAATCAACCTAACAGCTCGAAAGATGCTTTACCAGGTAAATAATAAGGCACAGGCCGTACTAATAGTGGATGAATAGTGGATGACAACGTATCTCTAAGTACTTCGATCTATAATTTGTCAGTTTCCAGGTGTTCAAGATACGAGTTTAGTACATTGAATCAACAGTGTTTAATAATGAATATGTAGATGTTAGAAGTTGTCATATAGCAAGGGCAATTAGAAAATATTTAGATGAACACAAGCCCTTTTCTTTCGTAGCCACACGCCATTCTGGTGAAGATGTAAAAAATTAACAAATAAAATAATTTTGTTAGCATAACCTTCCCAGAGCTGCAGTTCAATAAGCCTAACCAAAACTAACCTAACCAAACCAAACTAAACCTAACGTAACCAAACCAAACAAAACCTAACTTAAACTAACCAAACCTAATGTAACCTAAACTAAATCGTATTATTTTCTGTAATTCAGCGGCATAACTGTTTCAGATGATCTTAGCAAGTTTCTGAAGTTGAATTTGCAATGCATACTAAAGGTAAGGAGATATCGAATAGGTCATCTTACGAGTCTTTACCGGTAATAGGTCTGTATACTACAAATTAAGTGAAACTACCTTATGAAGGTCATATAGTGAGAGGGACTTTTGGGAGTTCAAGTAAGCAGTGACTTGCGCCCCAGGGAACAGTGTATTATAGTTAGACATAGATAAATAGAAAGATACTGGGATTTATTAATAGAAGTTCTGAGGTAATTCTGAGGTTGTATTTAACACTAATAAGACCTCACTTAGATTATGCAGCTTAGTTTTGGTTATGTACTTTGTTGGATTATTTCCGGCGCGGACATTAATTTCGGCAACCATAACAAAAAGGAAATTAATATGTCGCCAAATAATTTCAAATAAAAGTACGCTAGCTATGTATTACTTTTAATAAAGTTCTTAGGAAAGTTTGCAAGCCAGATAATAATATTTTAGCACCAAGTCAAGAATACGTGTTTTTGTGGTGGCCACAGATTGGGCCTAAAGACGGACACAAGACGTTCTTCGAAACCCAATCCCGCGCGTGGACGACAAAAACGCGGTTATAGAGGAGATCCGGGATGGTTTCAAGTCCTTCGGGACGGAAGAGGTAGTGAAAATCACCTGGATTTCCGAGTGCTGAGGCAACCTCTGCCGGGTGAACAACTCGCTCGCTCCTGCCTCCCCGCTTTTTCTCTTTTCAGATTGAGGCACGTGGCCGGAACTCCAGGATCAACTCTCCACAGACAGGAACTGGATTTGGACGAGAAGCTCAGACCATTCCCCACAGGATAAGGACTCAGGACTACCGAGGACCCTCCCTTTCACCACCGAGGAAAGTCACGTGGGTGACCGAGCCGCCACCTCTTGTCCTCAGTGTTCCCACTCCCCAGTGCTCCCTTTCCCATTCCCTCCCACCCCACCCAGCGGTGGCCAGGATTGTAGTGTAGTGATTTTTTTTTTCTTTCAGCAGTGATACAGTGACTACAGTGCTGTGTGTCGATTAGGGCGGTGGTCTGCACAAGGCTACGAGGTCTGCTTCAGGCGTGACCCTTGACCTCGCCACGTGGTGTGACCGAGAACAGAGGATTGCCGCGCGGGTGAACGAGCCGCCGGCCCACCCACGCCACCCCGCCACACCTTGTCTTGTCTCCCTCTCCCTCTCCCCAGTGCTTCCCTTCCCGTGCGTGTGCAGTCCTTGGTTGCTCGATCGAGAGCCCTCCCTTTCACCAAAGCCACGTGGGTGACCGAGTCACCACCACCTCCGCCACCCCTTGTCCTCAGTGTCCCTTCTCCCCAGTGCTCCCTTTCCCCTCCCCTCCCGCCCCACCCAGCGGTGCCCAGGATTGTAGTGTAGTGTTTTTTCTTTCAGCAGTGCTACAGTGACTACAGTGCTGTGTCGATTAGGGCAACGGTCTGCACAGGGCTACGAGGCTTGCTCCGGGCGTGACCCTTGACCTCGCCACGTGGTGTGACCGAGAACAGAGGATTGCCGCGCGGGTGACTGAGTCGCCGGCCCACCCACGCCACCCCACCACACCTTGTCTTGTCTCTCTCTCTCTCCCCAGTTCTTCCCTTCCCCTGCGTGTGCAGTGCTTGGTTGCTCGATCGAGAGTGGTTTGTTGTTGTTGTTGTTTGTTGTTTGCTGGCACGATGGCCAGCTGGACTATTCACTGTACTCTGGAGTTTGCATGATATGAGAGGGTGGTTATGTGAGCGTGTGGACGGATGTCCGTTTTTGCGTTCAAGTCTGCTACTCGGTGTAGTTTCTCAATCGAGAGTTTTCGTGTCGGTTCTCGTGCGGGTGTGTTTCTCACGCATGAGAGCATAGGAACAGTGTGCCCAGCTGTTTAGTGTAGTGCTGAGTGCCGGGGAGAAAGTGTTAAATTAGTGTTTTTGGGTAGCAACCCAACAAAGTGCTCAGTGCGCTACTTGTGGAGAGCGGCAGCATGGGCCGAATTAAGATTCTCCACCCCAGCCCCAGAGAAATTGCAACCCGACGCAAGTTCCTGGGGATTTTGGCTCCGCGAGTCAAGGTCACTCGGCTCATTCCCATCCACGATGCCGTAGTGGCTCTTACGGACACAGATGCCATCTTCCAGGATAGCATGCTCTAGGTCCTGAACGATGAGGGCTTCAGCCCCCTCCTTCCCCCTGAGCTTCGCTCCCTACGTTCCGTGATCTGCACCAGGCTTGACGACTTGGTGTACGAAAATGGTCCTGAAGAGATAGCCAACGAGGTGAACGCCTCAAACGATTGGGCTAAGGTAGTGGGGGTGTACAAGTTCCCCAGGTCCAACAATTTCAAACTGGAGTTTGCATCCAGCGACATGGCAAAAAAGACGTGTGAATCTGGGCTTCTGCTATTCCACATCTCTGTGTCACCGCACCAGATTCGCCAGAAAATGTACACTCCCCTTCTCACCTGCAATAGGTGTCAGGCTGTGGAAGCTCACTCCACCAAAGACTGTCCACAACCTCAAGATTATGTGCGCTGCTCAGAGTGTAGCAGCCCAGACCACACCTTCAGGGAATGCAGAGCTTTAGAAAAGCACTGCATGCACTGTGACGGGTTGCACAGTTGCAGAGCCATGCGGTGTCCGGTCAGGAAGCAGGCACTGAGGGAGAAGGAGGCTAGAGCCAGGGAAGCTCGGAATAAGCCGTCCACCACCACCTTTGCTGGGGCTGCGCGTAAGACCACGCCGATAGCTGACGGCTCCTTGCTCAACTTGGCGGGCATGATGTGTGTGTTCAACGCACACTTGAGCAATGTTGGCGAGCCTGGGAGCTTTCAAAAGTCTCTCTCAGAGAGCCTCGCTCTCAATGGCTTACCAGACGTCAAGTTGACTCCCAATCCGCCTTCCACTGTCATCATCAAGGCGATCTTCGGCAGTGCATTGGGCACCATCCTCGCTGCCTCAACTGCCGCTGCACCACCACCACCACCGCCGCCATCTCCACCACCACCTCCAACATCAGCAACCTTACCATCCCCAGCTCCAGCTCCTCCCTCCTCCCTCCCTCCTCCCCCTTCCTACCAGGTTGAGGGAGAGAACGTGGCAGCCCCCAGCTCATCTGATTCTGGTTCTGACTCGGAGTCAGAGGTTGTTGTGGAGGATAAACATCACCCACGCACGGGAGACGTAAGATTCTCCATATTTAAAAAAAAATTCCAACACATGGCCCAGGACGGCCGTGTGTTACAATAATCTCAAAACCTTACTGAAAAAGGAAGGTTTTGCTTTATTTTATACAGGTCGCAAGGACAATCATCAACGTGTGATGGAATTCCTCAGCATCATCCCAGGGTCCCTGACCGAGTACTTCACCTCGATCAGCGATAACCTATTCTATAAAATGTTTTACGAGCTCCAGACTGAAGGCCTCCCCCGCCGCCGTCAGTTTTCCCAGTACACTGGTAAGGTAACCAGTGATAACAACTAATGCATCGTCTCCGTGTGATTCAGCACAATGTACTTTCATGGGACGCACGTAAGTACGACTTATCCAACACCTATAGACAGTTTGACCCTGACATTATTCTGATTAACAGTCACGGACTAAAAGACAAGACGAGACTAAAAATACCAGGCTAGAGGGTCTATCAACAAAACTTAAACAACGAATTAAATGACGGGGTCGCCATTGCTGTTAAATGCAAAATTCGACACAAAGTCGAGGATGATTTCTTATCCGAGACACTAGCAATAGAGACAGATACTTCCGAAGAACCACTACTAATTGCCACTAGCTACCTCCCCCCCAGGCGACCTTACCTTCCCCACCCCGACTATCTTCGCCTTCTACGCAAACAGACACCTGTTTTCATAGCAGGAGATCTCAACGCACGACACCCAACTTTAGGTTACGGCACAATTAACCAAGTAAGACGTGACCTCATAGATTACTTTCGACGCCAAACTGCACGCCACATAGGACCTCACTTTCCAACTTTTTACGGCCCAAGTTCCTCTACTTCCCCAGACATTGTTTTAACTAACAGTGCAAATCACTTTCACTACACCTTTACTCCAGGACCTCTGACCTCAAGTGACCACATTCCTCTCATCCTTGACATCTCTTCATCACCGATTCTCACCCCTGTTCCTAAAACCTTTTTCTTTCACAGAACTGACTGGGACGCCTTCAAGACAGACGCCGACTTACAGATGACAGGCACTCCAGACATAACCCACGGTACCCTTGAAGACATAGACGAGACACTTGAGACTTGGATGACGACAGTTAAGACCACAGCAGACAGACACATTCCCAAAACGTCTTACAGGCTTCAACCCGCCCCCAGACCCTCAAGGACGACTCAACTACTTAAGATACAGTTTGACGCACTACGCGACAGAGCTTCTAGGGTAGGATAGACTTACAATGACTATAAACGATACTTACAACTACGAACAAATTTACAGGACGCCAGACGGACTGAGGCCACCAGACACTGGGGCAGGACGTTGGCTGGCTTAGCTGCCAACTACACTGATCCCAGGAAGTTTTGGAGGAAGGTTAAATTCCTCTCAGGTAAAACCACAGGAACAGACACGTACTTAGTTGACAATAACGGAGAGAAGCACTACACGACCAATGACAAGGAAAGACTTTTCACATCTATTTGGGAAAGAGTCTTAAGTGAGGCCGACAACGACGACTTTGACGACAATGTACGTGTGCTGAATTACATGAACACTTTCTCCCACAGGACCCATCCTCACGCCGCTGCTGATCCTACCCGTCTCGCGGGCACATCCCCTCTGGACTGCCGCATTTCTTCCAGGGAGCTGTCCGCCGCCTTGAAAAGTGGAAGGACTTCTTGCCCAGGTAGGAGTAAAATTAACAGAACTATAGTCTCAAATCTTCCAGATCCCGCTCTAGATCGTCTTAGGAAGATATTCAACGCTGCGCTTTCTGCTGGATACTTCCCTAACGGCTTCAAGGAAGCGGAGATGAGGATGATACCCAAGCCTGGTAAGGCCTCATCTCACCTGGCCAGACAGCTACCGTCCCATCTCCCTCCTGGAGGTGCCGGGGAAGTTGTTGGAGAAGATTTTGACCCTGAGACTACGCGACTACCTGGAGGTCGGTAACCATCTACACCCGGCTCAGTATGGCTTCAGGAGAGGGAGAGGAACAACACACGCCATTGCTATGGCTACCGAGACCCTTACCATCCACCAAGCCGAGGGCTCTCGCTGTAACCTTGTCCTCCGGGATGTCAGTAAGGCATTCAACAAAGTGTGGCATTTTGGACTAAAGCTCAAAATGCTACATTTGTGCCTCCCAGACCCAATCGAACGTTTGCTTTATGACTTCCTGGAGGAGAGGACTGCCAGAGTCAGAGTAGGTAACCACGTCGGTCCGGCTTTTCCCCTCACCTCAGGTGTGCCCCAGGGGAGTGTCCTCTCACCCACTCTCTACTCTATTTACACCAGAGACTGCCCCCGGTCTGGCGCGGGCATCAACGTACTGTATGCAGACGATGTGTCCCAGGTGGTTTTCCATCCAGGCCGCTCCAGCTTGATGCTCAACGCCAGAACGGGAAGAGAGATCGTCACTGTCAACAGTTACGAGGAAAACTGGAGGATCAAGACGAACCTGGCCAAGTTCACGGTCATCCCCTTGGCCACATTACCCCCAGCCCCGCTCCTGGTGGATGAAGACGTGGTCGATTTCCAACCGCGAGGCACTCTTCTCGGTCTTGCCATCTCGTCGCGCGGTTATACCACTCATGTGACGATGAGGGTAACGAAGGCAAGAATAGCTCTCTCAAATCTCTTTCGCTTCAGGAACCTGGACACCAGACTTAAACTCCACCTCGTCAAGGCCCTAGTTATACCCATCCTCACCTACCCACCAATCCCTACACACGCCCTCTCCAAGGCAGCCATCAGTCGTCTTCAGAAGGTCCAAAACGCTGCTCTCCGGTTCGCTTTTGGCACCAAATGGGACGATTTCACCACCACAGCATCGCTCCACGAGGCGGCTTTACTGCCAGCTCTCAACGTCAGGCTTCACCTGATGGCCGCTCAGGTCTGGGAGCGGATGGAGTCAGAAGGCTGGGAACAGTTTCTGACTCTAAGAGAGCTGCACGATGGGGCCCCGGACCGGCAACACTCATGGTTCCCCAGGAGCCTTCTCACTCTGGAGCGGAACCCACAACCTGCTCCACGATATAGGTAAATGTATTCTTACCACAGTTTATGATATATCAATGCAAAATTAATGTCCCCTCCACCGCCCATCTCCCGACCCCTCGGTGAAAGATGGAATGCTCTCTCTGCCTCTCTGTCATATCCCTCAGATTGTATCATGACTGCAAACCCAACCAGCTCCAAGACCCAGTTAGCACCAGGACGACAAACAGATGTGACTAACTGACGCGCAGCGACAGACAGACAGCCAGCAGTCAAGGAAGCCAGGCACGGAAGACTCTGGGCCTGATGGCGAAGGCAACCCCTAGCCCAACCCGACCCGTCTCGGGAGGCTAGCCGGCACTGCACCCCACCGAAGGAGTGAACCGTCACCGCTGCGACCGCGTGCTGCCAGGCTGGACCACGACACCAGCATGACGACGTGGACCAGGACTGATGTAGGAGGCAGCCCTCATCTCAACCTGGCCAGTCCCGGAGGGATGAAAGGCACTGATCCTGTAGCAGTACCTCTTGGCGCAGGCGCATTTTCTCTTCACCTGCTACAAGGAAAATGTGCCGACGCCGTTAAAACTAATGTAACATTGTTTTCTGTATATTTTCAATATTTCATATGTACGTTATATATTCTTTATTCATGTCTTTTCTTTTGTATATATTATTATTTATTTTGTTACGCTGCAACCTAGCCTTCATCTTCAACTCTGCGCACACTGTCCTCAGACAGTGCGCATACACAAACACAAATCCTTATTGTTAGAACTTTTATTTTGTATATATATGTAAATATTTTCGATAATAAACAACCTCAGCTGAAAAAAAAAAAATTTGGTAACCCCGGAGTGACGCTATGGTCTAAGTGGCTTATAGCCTGTGCTGTTCAGAGCAAATTCTCCCAGCGTGATGGCCTGAGTCTTATAAGATTCATTCGCTAGATCACTCCTTTGGCAAAAAGCCTTGCCTCCGTCATGGTGTTCGCAGGGTTGAGCCTAAGGTCAGGAGAAAACTACACACTTGTGTAGCAGCCACTTATGAGGTTCGCCCCTCCCGCCCAGCACCCACCCTGGCACCTTCTGTACCCGCCCCTCTCAGACGCTGTCACTGCGTCTTCGGCACGGCCTATGCGCATTCGGCGCGGCCCATGTCTTCTCCGACGCCTTCCTGCGTCTTCAGCCGCCTCATGCGCACTTCTAACGTCTTCACTGCGTCATCGGCACGGCCCCATAAAAAAAAAAATTGTAGCCATGGTGCCCAATGGAGTGACTGGGATGCTAGTTGGTCGACTGGAGAGAGGAAAACTCAACTCCAGCTGAGGTTGTTTATTATCGAAAATATTTACATATATATACAAAATAAAAGTTCTAACAATAAGGATTTGTGTTTGTGTATGCGGCTCTGCCTGGGACAACACACTCCATGATGCCCTCCACATCACATCCATGGGCCAATACCGCAGGGACTCCTCACTACAGCCGTGGATACGGAAACAATCCCGTTTCCTAGATATCGCCCTCACCCGCCTCGGCCACACAACACTCACGGCTCACCTGCACCACCTTGTCTTGTCTTGTCTTGTCGTAGTTTTAGGTGTTACCACCACGACCAGCATGGGGGTCCACCGCTGCCACACCTCTGCCCAAACTTCACGTATTGGAGCTGATCAATGATCGAGTTTGATGCTGCTCCACGGGAAGTTGAGCCGTGTGGTACTGGAGGCTCATCTGGGATGTTTTCCAGGAATTTGTCAAGCCTCCTCTTGAGAGCCTCCGTGCTGATTCCAGTTAGGTCCCTTATCTCCCTTGGGAGACAGTTGAAGAGTCTAGGACCAGCACAGATGAAGTTTTCCGCCTGGATTGTCTTGAGTCGCTGGGAGCAGTTGCTGAGGGACCTTCTTACACAGGTCCTTCCAAACCTGGAGTGATGTTGCCCAATAATACCATCTCCTTCATTTTGTGATGGGTTTGGTACTGTGCCCTCCAGGACTTTCCAGACGTAGATGGTTATGTAGCGTTCTCTGCGCCTCTGCAGCGAGTAGAGTTTGAGGGTTTTTAGCCTCTCCCAGTAATTCAAGGAGTCCCTAACTACCCTCCTTGTGAAAATCCTCTGGACCTGCTCAAGCTCTTGGATCTCCTTGATTTTGTGTGGAGACCACAGTTGGCACACATATTCCAGCTTGGACACTACCAGGGTCTTCCACAGTGGTAACAAGTGTTCAGGCTTCCTGGTCTTAAAGGTCCGGAGAATCCACCATCTCATTTGACGAGCCACCGTAGTGGTATGGGCTATATGTGTTTTAAAACCATATTCATTGCTCATCCACACCCCCAGGTCTCTCAGGGATTCCTTAGTTTTAATTTCTTCAGTATCAACTTGATATTGGTATGCTTTGAGTCCATACTTCATTGATTCAAATTTTTCATTATTGAAAATCATGTTGTTTTCTCTTGACCACTTATATATTTCTTCCAAGTCTTGTTGAAGACTTTCGGAATCTCCTCTGGTGGTAATTTCCCGAGAGATCCTGGTATCATCCGCAATTGAGGACACTTTGGATGATCTTACTTCCTGATCTATGTCATTGATCATAATCAGGAAGAGCAGTGGTCCAAGTACCGAGCCTTGAGGCACCCCACTGATTACCTTTGAGCTTTTTGACTGGGTTTCATTCACTGCTACTTTGTGTTTCCTATCTTTCAGGAAATCATGGAAGCCATAGCCCCAGTTTTCCAGTGATGCCCATTTTCTTCACTTTGTGGAGCAGCACACCGTGGTCTACCTTATCAAATGCTTTTGCAATATCTAGATAGACCATATCGATGTTTCTCCCGTTGCTCACATTTTTGAGGATATTTTCGTGGTGGTTCAGGAGTTGGGAAAGGCACAACCTTCCCTTCCGGAAACCATGCTGCCCCGGATTGAATTTATTTGTATTTTCTAAATACTTTACTATGTTCTTCCTGACCACTCTCTCAAACACTTTTGTTAGGTGTGAGATTAAGCAGACGGGTCGGTAGTTTGCTGGGAGACCTCGTCAGCCACCTTTAAATATGGGGGTGATTAATCCTTCTTTCAGTTTTGATGGTATGACCGGTTCTAGGACCAAAGTGTATGTAAATAGTTCGTATGCATAAAGTTCGTACGCAATTGTTCGTAAGCAAATGTTCGTAAGGGATAAAGTTCGTATGGAAAAAGTACGTAAGCAAAAGTACGTACGCAAAAGTTCGTATGCAAATGTTCGTATGGTATAAAGTACGTATGTAAAATATTCGTAACGACAAAAGTTCGTCGGGACAGAAGTTCGTATGGAAAAAGTTCGTATGGAAAAAGTTCGTATGCAAATGTTCGTACGCAATTGTTCGTACGCAAATGTTCGTCGGAGATAAAGTTCGTCTAACAAAAATACGTAAGTAAGAGTTCGTACGCTAAAGTTCGTATGCAAATGTTCGTATGGTATAAAGTACGTATGTAAAATATTCGTAATGACAAAAGTTCGTCGGGACAAAAGTCCGTATAGAAAAAATATCATATGCAATTATTCGTACGCAAATGTTCGTCAGGGATAAAATTCTTATGGGTAAAGTAGTACGTACGGAAAAGTTCATAAGCATGTTTGTATGGTAATAAGTCGCTATGGATAGTTGCTATACGTAGATTTTCTATACAAACTTTTGTCCGAAATCCATGAGAAATGGTGGGGTGTCGCTGAGAGCCGACCCTGATGACAACCAGCATCACCACCACTATTACCGCTTACTTCGCCTCCGCCACCGACAACCAACATCATAACCTTGCACTCTGCCGCCGCCGCCTTCTCGTTAACGCAAAATATATACATTGAGCACACAAACATGATGAGCCATTCCCTCCAGGAATTATTTCAAGAATAAAGATCTTGTGTTTCACCACTGGGAGACCTTGTGGTCGCCAAGTTACGTAAACACACACACACACACACACACACACACACACACACACACACACACACACACACACACACACACACACACACACGCACGCACACACACACACACACACACACACACACACACACACACACACACACACACACACACACACACACACACACACACACACACAGATATATATATATATATATATATATATATATATATATATATATATATATATATAGATAGATAGATAGATAGATAGATAGATAGATAGATAGATAGATATATTTATTATATATATATATATATATATATATATATATATATATATATATATATATATATATATTATATATATATATATATATATATATATATATATACATATATATATATATATATATATATATATATATATATATATATATATATATATATATATATATATATATATATTCACTGCTTATTGCCAAAATGTAATTATCTTCTAGTTAATTATCATTTGCTTATTATGCCCTATTGCAAAATCTCTCTTTCGGATAAATTGTCTTTCGATCAATTAACAGCACGTGGCCTGAAAGTCATAAGGTAAGCCCTCGGAGTTTTATTTGCCATTTATATCAGTCAGCTGTGCTCAGTCCTCAATGATCAGCCCATTGTGTGGGATATAGCCTGCGTTGTCGTCCACCAGCTGATGTTGATAGTCCAGAGGATGCTTACTCTGAACCTGCATTTTTTTGTGCTATCCCTATCCACCCTACCACCACCACCCCCCCTCAAAAAAAGAGAAAACGAAAACTGGCTAAAGACAGACTAATCCCAATTACAGTACCATTTATTCCATAGATGACTGGATCACATCTTTCTGCTACTTTTCTGTAGCCAGACAAAACTCAAAAAAAGAAAAGAAAAAATATATAAGGGCAGTTACTTGCCTGCAGCCAAACAAGAATAATCTTTCTGACGAAAAAAAAAAACAGGTTTACATGTCCGCACTAAATAATCATAAACTCATAGAAGTACATATAAGGTTCTTTGCCTGCAGCAAACAAACTTCAGTTATCACAAAAAGAAAGAAATAGAAAGGACATTTTAGAATGTGAAGTTGTGAGCCACACTGCGCACATAGTCCATGATGTTAATATTTCCATCGCGGCGTCGGTGTGCCAGAGTTGTGAGACGATCACTTAGCTGTTCCCACTGAGGCTTCCGGCGTTTCAGTGCCGCCCCGGCCTGCACCTTTGCCACCTCCACTCGCCAGTGTTCTTTCTCGGCCTGAATTCATTGGATCAGGCTGAAGACGTTGGGATGGACACCAGTTCTTCCTGCAAAGCTCCGGTGCCACCCCTCAATGCTGTTGTTCGTGCGACCCAACCCATCGAGTGTGCGCTGAAACTGGGTCCACTCTTTCGGCTCGTAGGCTGGGGGCCTCCATCTACCACCAAGCTCGCGGCCTATGTACGTATTCTCGAAGTACGTGACTAGGTTGATGCAGTCGTCTGGCAGGGAACCGGCTACCGCATGAAACGCAGCAGGAATATCGACGGGGGGCAGGAACGCGATAGCCGGCAGGCTCCGCACCTGCAAAGATATTTATCGTTAGTTGTATTAATTGAAAAGGCTTCTGCAGTGAATGTGCGAATGTGAGTGAGAGTCAGTGAGTGTGAGTGAGTAAATGAGTGTAAGAGTGAGTGAATGTGTGTGTGTGTGTGTGTGTGTGTGTGTGTGTGTGTGTGTGTGTGTGTGTGTGTGTGTGTATGTGTGTGTGTGTATGTGTGTGTGTGTGTGTGTGTGTGTGTGTGTGTGTGTGTGTGTGTGTGTGTAAAAGTCAAATATTGCGAACTTATAAATCTGAAATACTTCTCACCTGCAGCGCAAAGTCGGCGTCATCGGCGTATCGCTGCTGGAGTCCGACGTTCTGCACCTTTCTCCAGACGTTCTGGGCGAGGTGAAAAAAGCAGGTGGACTGCAGCTTTTGGGGGAAGACTTCTTGGAACGCGTTCATAGCTGCTCGTTCGAGATCAGTCATCACGGCGCTACCGAGGCCCAGGGCGTCTGGGTGACTCTCATGTATTGCTACGCGCACTTTGTTCAGCACCTAAGAACAAAAGAACATAAGGGAAGCTGCAAGAAGCCCGCAGGCCTACACAAGGCAGTCCCTGTATAAAACATACGTACATACCTATCGTCTTTATCCATAAATTTGCCTAATCTTCTTTAAAAGCTCACTATTGAGTGCACTAGCAACCTGATTACTGAGTCTATTCCAGTCATCTACCACTCTGATTGAGAACCAATTTCTTCCTATTTCCTTTTTCTAATCCAACTTTATCGAGCTTGAATCCGTGTTTGAACCTACCTGCCTGTGGGTGTGTGCGCTCTTGTCTTGCAGCAGTGCATATGCACAAGGCACTGTTATGCCCAGGACGGTGGCGTGTATTGTATACAGCTGCTGGAAGAGTACTGGAGAGACCTTGAACGTGCCATCAGCTGCCCAGTGAAGACTGTAGGCCAGATTCTGCAGTCCCCAGTCACTGCTGTACAGTACTATCCTTTTGTCATTGTAGGCCTCGTCATCGCCGCTGTCATACAACAAGAAGCGTGTCGCAGGCAGGCTCTGCGACTCTTTGGTCAGACCAAGCTCCGGTGGTATGACGAGATCACCGATGGTCGCCGGCTCAGCAGGAGTTTGCCTTGCTCGCTTGCGGTAGCGTCTGATGCTGCGGTTAATGTCACCTTCCCGTGCCATGTCAGCCCTGGCAGCCAAGCTCATGTCCCTTTCAGCCGCATCCCTCACTGTATGCACTGGCTCCACGGTCCCTTCAGCCCTTTCTTTCATCACAGCGCGTTCTTTTGCACGCTCGATAACAGACTGATTTGGTGCGTGGCTATGCTTCGCGAAGCCCTCAGCAGTCCAAATTCCGCGGCCCTTACAACACATGCTCTTCGCCACGCTGCACTTCATGTAGGTCTTGTCTTCCCTCACATAATCTGTCACATAGAAAAATCCTTCGTGGGCAATCCGGGACCGCATACATCCCGACACCACCTCTATCTTGAAACAACTATACTAAACGGTCTCAGGCGATCTACAGCAGCCATCTTCGCCCACGTGAAACGCGCTACCTCTGACGATGCCAACGGCAACGACACTAAAAGCAAGGTAGACAAGTACGAATACCGATATTGTACGGGTCCTGTACGCGTTTTCCCATTCTATGACACATTTTTGCACATACTCCTCCGCCCCGCTCTCCTCGTGGTCTGACAGCCAATCACCGATTGTCAGAATCGCTAAACATGTTACCAATTGTGAAACATTTTCTCCAAGACGCTTTTTGTGGTAATAGTACTCATTAATGTGAATGCATGTCATTAAATTAAATAATGGATTAAAGAGAGAGAGAGAGAGAGAGAGAGAGAGAGAGAGAGAGAGAGAGAGAGAGAGAGAGAGAGAGAGAGAGAGAGAGAGAGAGAGAGAGAGAGAGAGAGAGAGAGAGAGAGAGAGAGAGAGAGAGAGTTGTGGTGGTGGTAGTGGTGATGGTGGTCAAGTTCGTGATAGTGTAAGTGTAGTACAGTACTAGTAGCAGTAGTAGTAATAATACACACAAACGCGTGCGTCTGTGTGTATTACTATAAATATTACTACTACTACTATTCTCCATATACTTCTACTACTACTATTATTACTACTACTTCCATCATCCACATACTACTACTAATACCCTCCTCCGTATGCTGCTACTACTACTACTATTACTTCTACTACTACTACTTCTACTACTACTACTACTACTAATAATAATAATAATAATAATAATAATAATAATAATAATAATAATAGTAATAATAATAATAATAATAATAATAATAATAATAATAATACTATACTACTACTACTACTCTCCATATACTACTATTACTACTCCTCTCCATATAATACAACTACTACTACTACTACTACTACTACAACAATTACACCACCATCACAACCACCACCTTAACACACACACACACACACACACACACACACACACACACACACACACACACACTCTCTCTCATCAGGGTCGGCTCTCAGCGACATCCCACCATTTCTCATGGGCTCGTAAGCATGTTTGTATGGTAATAAGTTACTATGGATAGTTGCTATACGAAGATTTTCTATACGAACTTTTGTCCGAAATCCATGAGAAATGGTGGGGTGTCGCTGAGAGCCGACCCTGACGACAACCAGCATCACCACCACCATCGCCGCCTACGAATATTTTACATACGTACTTTATACCATACGAACATCTGTATACGAACTTTAGCGTACGAACTTTTACTTACGTATTTTTGTCAGACGAACCTTATCCCTGACGAACATTTGCGTACGAACGTTTTGCTTACGAACATTTGCATACGAACTTTTTCCATACGAACTTTTGCGCCTACGAACATTTTTCTAACGAACATTTGCACGACGAACATTTAACCTTACGAATTTTTTCCATTAAAAATGTTTTCCATTACGAACTTTTTACATGACGAACTTTATACCCTACGTACTTTATCCTGACGTACTTTAGGCAAACGAACTTTATCCTACGAATTATTGCCATACGAACTTTTTTCTATACGAACTTTTGTCCGAAACCCGGTCCTCATAAGGGTTCTTCGATCCCTTGGTATTATGTTTTTGTGACTTAATCTTCTTTTCCTGGGAACATGTTTTTTACACAACTTTTCACAATTTTCCATAAAAAACATTAGCATTTCACCCACTGTTTCATAGTCACTCATCACAGCCCAGTCTACTCTTTCTAAGACTTCATTTAGTGACTTTCAATTTATTTTTCACTGAAGAAATTCAGGCTCTTCAGGCTCTCTTCTGGGTGAGTGTTGATTTCTGCCTTCCATGTTTTCTCTAAGTTGGTGTTCACTTGTATTAAATCATGGTCAGATATAATTGTTTTACTTATCTGAATACTATGTATTATTTCAGCAACATTGGTAAAAATAAGGTCTAGCACTTTACTCATTCGCGTTGGTTCCTCTATGATCTGCTCCAGGTGGTTGTTGTCTGTGAGTCTGATTAACTCACTCGTTGTTCCACCACTTATATGCCTGGAGGGCCAACTGATTATGGACAGGTTTAGATCTCCAAGCAGTAGAATTTTTGTCTCACTTTCTTCTAGATTTTCAGAGATCTTTGCCAATATGCTAGAGAACTTTTCCTGGTCATTATTTAGTGGCCGATACACTGTCACTATTAACATGTTCAGTTTTGGCACCTTAACAATAAGTAGTTCGTTTATTCCATCCGATTGATAACACAGTACTTTTGCACTTGACGCTATGTCGTCCCAGAGATAGAGCACTACACCACCATGAGTTCTGTTTCTTCTGTTTGTGCGGTACAGGATGTAATTTTCAATTTTCAGTTCCTCATCTTTTATTTCTTCACTTACATGAGATTCTGTTAGACTCAGGAACATATAGTCATTTTCACTAGATAGTTCCTCTAAGTATTTAAGTTTGGTCTGATTTTTTGTGGGGTACAGGCCCTGAATATTGCACAACAGTATTTTTTCTAGCACTGATTTGGTGGGACTCCTGCTGGCCACTGTTGCTGCGGGTGCTGCCACTGGGTGTGCCACTGAACTTGTTGAGGCACTGGGTTCCCGCCTTGTTGAACTTGTGGTTGTGCCACCATCACTGGCTGCTGGAGTGTTGCTCTGTTTTGATTTTGCATCATTTGTAGGATTTGTCCTATTTGAAACTGGAGGGTGTGAATCTGCTGCTGGGTATCTTCTAAAAAAATGTGTTTGGTTATTTGCCTTGTTAGTACCATCGTTCTGTTTTTCAATGACCTTTAGCCTTCCCTTTGTGTCTCATTTTTACCTATTTTTACGGTCCCTTGAATGTGGCTATAGATGCAGTTTTTCCTGCTACAGGTTCCTTCCCTCACAGACTCGTAACATCATTTGGGGTGGTAATGTTCACATTTTGGCCCTAGCGTACATCCTCTTTCTTTGTCATATCCATGCTTTATCGGTTTAGGGCAGGGTTTAGGGTGAGCAAACTTACATCCATTACCTCTAATGTTAAATTTGCAGCATTTTCTCTTGTAGAACATACAGACCCTTTTCTTTGCCAGCTTATTGGTTTCTGATCTGTCTTTTTTTTCATCCTGTTCTGAATTTTCTATGTTTGTACCTGTATTTGTCCTGCCTGAGGAGTCAGCCTGACTCTGCCCTGGCTGCTCCTCTACTCGGTCCGGTTGGGTTATTATCAGTGGTAGAAAGTCTGCCTGACTCTGCCCTGGCTGCTCCTCTACTTGGTGCGGTTTACCTGGTGTCAGTAGTAAGGATGAGTCCTCTTCCCCTGTGGTAGGTGGAGGTGACGCCATTTGTTTTTGCCACTCAATGGCTTCACTAGCATTAGTCGTCCACTCTGGGTAAGCATATTTTTGGAAACTGCAGGTCTCACAGGTGAACTTCCTGTGAGTGCGGGCCAGGCATAGCAGAAGATACAGTGGAAGCCTAGTGCATAGGTAATGGATCCAGTTTTTGCATTCATCATACTGTATAGAACCTTCCATTTATGTGCCTTCGGCGCAGATACCGCATTGGGAGCTGTTTTCTTTGTTTACATCCTGCCCGGTAGCCATGTTGTTGACATTGTTGGGTAGCAACTTGTATTTTGCGTTTATCTCCAAAGTTTTGATGTACACAGTCTTACTTTTAGACACGAAATACTCCTGGGACGTTTATAGTTCACACTTTGTCACTTTCTATCCACTATGTGCACTCGAAGTTTTGAAAAGATGCGATAACAGACGGAGTTTTTTGACCCGACCTGACCCAACCTGACCTGTTTAATGTTCGGGGCGTCTGTCCCCTGACCCACACTGCCCGTGATGCAGGAACATTTCTTACTACAGTGTCCGTGTTACCACTCTAACGAAGTATTACTCCGCTCCCAACTCCTGCCCTGAACGTCACCACCTTTGACCTGCGATGCGATGCGATGAGTTTCGGGGATTGCCTTTGCTACGGCCCCCCTGATGTGTTTTCTTTTGCGTTTGCTGATACCTATGTAATTTCCTTTTTCTTGTTCCTTTTTATTGTATTTTCCTTTAGACACTTTTTTCCAGTTCCTTATTTCTTATTTTTCAAAGTTATATAGCACTTCCTTAATAAGTTTCACCTCACTCCTGTGATTAAACTCAAATGAAATCTTTCCTATTATTTGCTCCTTGTTTTCCTGATACGGTTGTTGCAGACCCAAAATTTTCTTTCTCTCTTCCCTGTATCCTGCACAAAATAAAATAAAGTGTTCTAGATTTTCAGTTTCATCACCACAAACTGGGCATATATTATCCTCTCTTAAAAATCGCACACGGTTATGTAATGGGAGGCTGTTTGTTCTGGCTTGGATAAAAATTATCGAATTTGGTCTGTTATCATATATATATTCCACTTCTCCCACCTTTTCTTTATTTTGCCGATATATTTCTAAGCTTTGTTTTTGTGCCATCCCTTCTTTCCATTTCATTGTGTCCCATTCCAGCAAGCTCTTTTCTAGTTCTGATCTTTTCATTTCTTCGAGTCTTCGCACACTGACTCCTAAGATATCCAAAATTTTCATGCGGTCTTCAGACCATCCCCCGTTCGGTAGCGACTCCCGCATCGATCATGAGCCGAGCTCAGCCAATCACAACGCCGCGTTTCGTAGCGATGGCATCGATGTCATCGATATGCATCACTATGGTCTCAGAGCATATGCCGAGGAGACTTGGACTGAGACTGGTAGAGTGTTTGTTTACATTTTAGCCGCATATTCTTAGATTTCCACTGTCGGAGACGTTTAATCTAAGTTTCTGATCTGTCAGAAACTGAGGTTCACCCAGGAACAATGTACTAAGGTCTTTTGAAGTTGTAGAATAAATAATTAAGACAGTAAAGTCAATACATTCGTGTATATGATGAAGTAAGACAGTTTAATATCGCCATCTTGGTAATCAGGAATTGGTCTTACAACAGGTGGTCAAGAAGCGCCCTAAAATCCGACTATTGATAACACAACATCTACTGTACCTAACTGTCTACATATAGACAGAGGCGATATAAAATAACAGACTTGATAGGGAAACACCTTAATTTCACGTCACGACATTTAACTGACGTCACAGCGGTACCCAATGAGACGCTCTACTACCATTCCACCATCAGTTCTGATTCTACCTCCCCTCAGTCAACACGTCAGCTACTTCGCTTCTTCCTGGTTGAAGTTTGCCTGGGAAGTTTTCTCCTATACAGTCCTAAGTTGACTGTGGGTGAAATATATCTGGATCTACGGATGCATTTACTGTCATATGTATTATTTACTATGCAGTTTGGAGCTGTGGGTTGATTCTTACCGCCCTAGCAGACAACATATGGTGTTTATCTGACTTCGCTTCTCCCTGGTTGAAGTTCGCTTGGGAAGCTTTCTCCTATACAGTCCTAAGTTGGCTGTGGGTGAAATATATCTGGATCTACGGATGCTTTTACTGACGTATGTATTATTTACTATGCAGTTTGAGGCTGTGGATTGGTTCCTACCGCCCTAGGAGACAACATATGGTGTTTATCTGACCCTCTCTGTCTCTCTGGTTGCGCAGTTTAACGTCGCCACCCAGGCGTGAGGTGTCCCTCTTCTACGTCCTCGAGTAGCAAGAAGCATGGGAGCTTGGAGAAGGACGACTTAGATAATTTTGCTAAGAGGAGTCGGTTTTTGGTAGATATTTCCACACTCTCTCCTCTAGCTTGCGTTTTTCCGCCTTCATGTGTTAGGCTGAGCGCTCTCCTGTGCCTGGAGATGGTGTTAGTAACTTGTTTATCTGTGTCCATTACTGCTGCACTATTACGGTGACACTGCTGCACCATTAAGATGGCACTCTGCAACATCTTTATGGTGGCACTCCCAACACAGTGATGGGGCTCATTAACATGAAAATAATGGTAAATTTACAGTGTTACACCAGCCGAGCCCGACATTGTTCTTGTGTAGCTTGATTCAGACTTTCCAACTTCCCTTTTTATCTAACCTATAAAAATTTAACCTAACGGTGAGGGTTAGGTCGGCCTCCGTGATCAGTTGTTAATACAGTAAAGAGATACTTATTCTCTGAGTGCTACAACCTTGATGATATGACTGTTCGTGATTCATATGCTCTTTGATAAAATCATATGTGAACGGTCCTGCAGAGCGCCATTGGCTGAGTGGGACCTGTTAAATAACGACAACAAGTAACAAGTAAGTAACAATTTACATCTGATGAACGAAGTCATTGTGACAGGAAAGCAATAGATGAGTGTGTTATATGTGCAAAACACACCCTTTAACACCTAAGTGACCTTCTTAATGAGACGGGTTTAACACTGTAATAACACCTAAGTAACTTGTGCTAGTGAGGGAAAGTGATGTGTTAGATACACTCAAAAGTGTTTCCCAAAGTGATCTGACCTAGGGATGGAAGCAGCTGTTGCTTTCTTGCCACATTAGTACCTTGGCAAGTGCTACTTCCAGTCCCGGCCTTTTTTAGGCCAGCAGCCTCTCCAGGGGAGGGGAATGCATGGGCCAAAGCTGCAGTAACCTCTACAGTGAGTTCTGGGTTTCCTCCTTTAGTTAATACACCTGATAACTTTAGAGGGTGTAAGATTTTCTCTGCTAACCTACTGTGGGGGTCTCATGCAGGATTCTTGGGTTCATGATGTGGTGAAGGGAAAATTTCTAGAATTTGTGTCCTTACCTATTCAGACTGTGCCTCCACGTCCTCTCACCCTGTCTCGGGCGGATGATCAGACCCTGAACAATGCCTTATGTCAGTTCCTAAAACAGTCAATAGTGGAGCCTTGTTTACCTGATTATCACGGTTTCTTTTCCAATGTGTTTCCCATCATAAAGCCGGTAGGGCCGGCGAGGGTTATCCTAAACTTGACGAACCTTAATGTTCATGTGCCTTATATTCTTTTTAAGATGGACACTCTGAAGGATGTGATTCCTTTAATCCTCCCTAACTGGTTTTTTTTTATTACAGTTGATTTTAAGGACGCCTATTATTCAGTTTATGTTAGGCCTGAGGATAGGAAGTGGTTTCAGTTTTGGTGGAAGGGCTGCGCTTTTAGATTTACTTGTCTCCCTCAGGGGTTATCTTCTGCTCCTCACACCTTTACAAAGTTACTGAAACCTGTCCTCTCCCATCTTCAGTCCCTTGGAATGGTTGTGGTTTGTTATTTAGAGGACTTTCTATTTATTGCTTCCTCGGTAGAGGCCTTGCGGGCCCAGGTGGACTATGCCTTGCACTTCTTTGATTCTCTGGGTCTCACCATCAATGTGCAGAAGCCGGTCCTGGAGCCTACCCAGAGGGTTACTTTCCTTGGTGTGGTTCTCGACTCTGTTTCCATGACTGCAACTTTGCCTTCCCGTAGGAAGGAGCGCATCAGGGAAAAAGGTTTGCTCCTCCTCAACAGGGATATCACCTTACAAGACTTGTCCTCATTTATTGGTTTAGCGGTGGCTTCTGGTCCTGCTGTAGAGTTAGCTCCTCTCCGTTACAGGTACCTGGAGATTATTCGTAACAGGGGTCTTTCTTAGTCCTATGGCAATTATCATTCACGCGTTGTTTTAGATAATCATGCCCTGGAATTAGTCACTTGGTGGGTGACTAATGTAGAGTTCAGGAGAGGTCGCTCTGTTCTTCTTCTCCAATCTGAGAACTGTTTACGGATGCCTGCCTGACTGGCTGGGGTGCTTCAATGGAGGACGTTACAACTAGAGGTCACTGGGCCCACAAGGAACTGGATCATTTAAACTCTTTGGAGTTAAAGGCTATTCTGTTAAGCTTGCAGTCACTTTGTCGGGATAAGGTTGACTCTCATATTAGGCTTCGCTCTGACAACACCACTGCGGTTGCATGTATTGATCGATGTGGTAGCACACGACCTACGCTTCATGATTTTACAGAACAGATTTTTGAGTGGGCTGCTTCTAGGGGTATTACCTTGTCGGCACAGCATGTACAGGGTTTATACAATGTGACAGCAGACACGGAGTCTAGAGTCAGCAGGATGGATGGTGAGTGGATGTTAAAGCCGCGTTTTTTCAGGATGGTTTGTCAGCGTTTTTATACTCCTGATATTGATCTTTTTGCTACACGGATAAATGCTCAGTTACCGGACTACGTTTCTTAGAAGCCAGACCCATCTGCTATGTGCATTAATGCCTTTACCTTGGATTGGGATGGGAAGAGTTTATATGCTTTCCACCTTTCAGTGTGATATCCAGGGCTCTCCGGAAACTGCAGGACTACGGGGCGACGGCGCTGATGATTCTCCCACTGTGGCCAACTCAGGTGTGGTTTCCGGCAGCCCTTCAAATATTGGCAGCCGATCCAGTCTTGCTTCCACGCTGTCCTCTGCTTTTACCGCAACAGCTAACTCCTGCACACCCTCGGACTCGGGGGTTGGTCTTGACAGCGATGGTGCTCTCCGGGCAGCTTTCCCACGTCGAGGCCTTTCGACAGAGGTTGCCCAGTTTATCCTTCGGTCCTGGAGATCTAACACTAAGGCTCAATATGGGCCGCGTATCAACAGCTGGCTGTCATTTTGCCTCGGCAGGGAAGTGGATCCGTTTCAACCACCTGTGAATGTCCTTCTGGACTATCTTTTCTCAGAATTTAAACAGGTGACAGGCAGCTGGTACAGCTCTATGAACACTATCCGGTCTGGCATCTCTGCAGTTGCTACTTTTGATGGACGTCCTGCGAGACAACATCCTTTAGTTTTCCGTTTCATGACTTGGGATCCTCAGCTAGTTCTGGATTAATATCCGTAGTCTGGGTCCCACGGAGGATTTGTCCTTTCCTCAGTTATCCATAAAATTGGTCGTTCTTATGTTCTCGTTGACTGGCCAACGTGGTCAGACCTTGCATTTGCTGGAAACAAGAAATTTGTTTGTCTCTGAGACTCAAGTTGTTTTTGGGATTGGCGATCTGGTGAAAACTTCCCGTCCTGGGGTCCTTCTGTCAAGGGTGGTCTTTGAGGCTTACCCGCATGACAACTGCTTATGCGTTGTGCACACCATGAAACATTATCTTGATAGGACAACGACCTTCCGAGGGGCGCTTACTGGGTTTTTCTTGACGACATGACCTCCAGTACGGTTGGCCTCTCGTGATAGTTTGCGTCGTTGGCTGAGAGATGTGATGGGGGCTGCTGGCATTGACCTTACTATATTTTCTCCCCATTTAACTAGGTCCGCATCGTCCAGCAAGGCGGCCCTGGTTTTGCCGTTATTCACAAGTGTCTCCACCATTGGTTGGGCCAGGGAGTCAACTTTTACGCAACACTACCGGAAGCCCATCGCTCAGCATGGACAGTTTGCGAGGGCAGTTTTGTCATATAATGTTTGGCCTTTTCCTCTGCTCAGGCTTTAATGTGAGGGTTCTTTGACCCCATTTTTGGTATGGGTGATGGGTGATTTTTCTTTCCATGTTCCTGTGGGACTGTGTTTCACTATTCTTTTTGATAATTGTTAATGTTTTCTATCTTCTGAATTACAGTGTTGTGCTTTACTTTGTTCCTATGGATTTTCTTTTTCACGGCTCCATACTGACCCTTTTTCTGAATTTTGTGTGATTTGGTAGGTTTTAGGAACCTCTCTAAAGCTCTCATTGGGTACCGCTGTGACGTCAGTTAAATGTCGTGACGTGAAATTGTAAGATTAAACGAGTACTTACCAAGTATGAAGTTTGATCGTAATTTCACGAACATTTAACGACGTCACAGTGGTGCACAATGCCCTCCCTCCCTGCCCTATCTATTCACCGAGTTAACTTTGTGGCATGGGCTCTCAGCGGTAGTTGGTGGCTGCTTCCTAAAACCTACTCTCTAAACAGACTGATGGTGGAATGGTAGTAGAGCGTCTCATTGTGCACCACTGTGACGTCGTTAAATGTTCGTAAAATTACGATCAAACTTCATACTTGGTAAGTACTCGTTTAATCTTACAATTATATCTGACATGTAAGTAATAACCTCGGGAGAAGACACTAATGTTATCTCCATATTATTCCTCAACTACTTTCATTTTAAATTTTTACACAGTGCAGTCTCCCAAACATATACTACATAGTTTTCTACATACTTGTATTCATTGATGTATATTGGTTTGGGTCTTGAATGTTTGTTTATAATCTAAGATTAATCTATTGTATTTTACAAGTCAATAAATTTCTTGGTTTTCTATCATGTTTACCTAAAAGGACATTAATTTTTAAGTAAATTACAACAATAATTTAATATGAATATTCAGATTGTTTGGACACCTGAAAAGACTGGGTGAGTTGCCAAGAAGGATATACAATGCTGGGATCATCTTCTGGGTCACGTAATCCTACTATTGCCACTTAGAAAACAATATGAAACATAAAGCTCATCAAAAAAAAAAAAAACTATTATTGTTAATTGAAATGTTAGAATCAAGAACGGATAAATTTTTATTTAGGTTAGGTTAGGTTATTTTCTTAAGCAATTTACTGTCGAGCAATTTATAGTTTGAGAAATTATTTCTTGAGCAATTTACTGTCGAGCAATTTACTTCGAGAAATTTACCTAGATTCAGGCTATAATATGACAATCAGGAAAAAAAATCTAAAGTAAAATACCTAACTTTTGGGTAATGAAATAAAAAAAAGCTAATATAACCGAACCTAACCGAGCCAAACCTAATCTAACCATAACCTAACGTAACCTAACCGGTATTAATTTATATCATCAGAATGCTCTAGAGAATTCAGAGCTATACTTTTGCATTACCTGTTGCATTTTGATAAGATCTTAATCCAAATTCTGTCGCAAATTCTTAGTTTGTGAGATATTCATTATTTTCTGTGACATCTCTTCGAAAAGTAATATGGAAAAAAATCTAAAGTAAAATGCTTTAACTTTTGGGTAATGAAATATGAAAAGCTTATATAACCGAACCTAACCGAGCCAAACCTAACCGAGCCAAACCGTACCTAGCCAAACCTAATCTAACCACAACCTAACATAGCCTAACCAGTATTCATTTACATCTTCATCAGAATGCTTTGAGAATTCAGGGCTGTACTTTTGCAATACCTGTTGCATTTTTATATTTTCTTAATCCAAACTCCGTCGTGAATTCTTAGTTTGTGAGATATTCAATGTTTTCTGTGGGATCTCTTCGAAAAGTAAAGTTTAGTTTCGTTTTAACAAGGTTCTGATATTTGTCAATGTAGGTTAGGGTTTTGGTTAATTTATGTTATGTTATGTTATGTTTAGGGAAAGATTCGTAAGACGACCCAGTCTGTTTTTTTGACAAAGCAATTTTTTCTGATAGATTTTGATGTGTTTTTAATTAATCTGATGTTTGTTATGCCAAGCAATTTTTTTCCTCAAGGTAAAAATTGTCACAAAAAAGTCAAATTAATTCGAAACCATCAAAATCAATAGGAGAAAATTTTCTTTCAGTAAACCTAAGCAAACCTAATTAAAACTAATCTAACCCAAGCAAATCTAAGTAAGACTTACCTAACTAAATCTAACCTTCTTTAACCAAACCAGGTAAAGATTCGTAAGATGACCCACTCGACATCTCGTTATCTTTATAATGCACTGCAAATTCAACCTCAGATACTTGTTCAGATAGGTTAGGTTAGGTTTGATTATGTTTGCTTAGGTTAGGTTGGGTTTAATTAGGTTTGCCTAGGTTTATTTAAAAAAATATATTTTCTTATTGATTTTGATGGTTTTGAATTGATTTCACTTTTTTTGTGGCAATTTTTACCTTTGGGAAAAATGCATTGCATAACAAACAAACATCAGATTTATTCAAAACACAAAAATCTATCAGGAAAAAAATTGCTTTGTCCAAAAAACAGACTGGTTCGTCTTCCAAAACTTTACCTAGGTTAATTTAGAAGCTATCAAACGTTCTCTATGAGCAAGAGTAGGAAGTTGGACGAATTGCAGACATTTTATTTCGTATACAAACTCCATAATGGTAGAGATGTAAAATTATGGGGTCCGGACAAAACCCCCACGGACAAAACCCCCGTGGACAAAACCCCCAGCGGACAAAACCCCTAGCGGACAAAACCCCCAGTTCTATTTATTCTGAAGAGGATATATAGTTTAAGTAATTTATTTTATAACTTATGATTACATTTATTTAAATAATCATATAATATATATAATATGGGATGGGTTATCTGATAAAGAATATACCCGATATTCAAGGACTGGAAGACCTAGTGGACTATTTCAGTTCAGCACTCATCGCCGCATCTAGCCACCAGCTCTTCCTGGTGGAATAATTCCTCAAGTATGCGTGAGAAAGATTCCTCCCCTATTTTCGCCACATTTATGGAATGTTCATCAGGAAGGCCATTCAAACTATCAGGAAGGATCAAGCTCTGGTATCAGCAGCCCTAATTAAGGATTCCCGTGGTGAGCCTCCAAGAAAACGAGTCAAACGTGCCACAAAGGAGCATCAACAGCGTTTGAAGAACCTGTGTCATGACTATGTAAGTAAAAAGAAGACTATGGAGGAATTTCTGAATGGCATAGGGCAGAGCATCAGGTTATAGTAACATTAACTTTATCTGTTTGTATATAGCTTATGCCTTCGGGTGAAATAAAATAATTATTGTAATTATTATTAATAAATCGTATTGAACTGATTAATGTTTCTCTTTATCCTTACTTGTCTGCATTCTTTCCATAACGTGTTTACAGGTACTCAGGTGACAAAACAATGAGCAGGTGCAGTGAAACAACACATATATTCATAATATTTTTCATGATTACTTCAGCATAAATTACCTTCATTATATTTCTGCTTTTAATTTTAATGGTATTAAAAGGTATTAAAGTAAAATAAAAAAATATATAACTTGGGGGTTTTGCCCTACTTCGCACTTTTACCTTGGGGGTTTTGTCCGCGGGGGGTTTTGTCACAGCCCACCAGTCCACATTCTCCTATACCACCCTGGCTGGACATCTCACACGTGTTTGCCCTACATATTCCTGGCCTTCCTCCCAAGCAATCTGCCAGTATCCTAGCAGCTCCCCTCTTCCAGCAGCTGGATAAGACACTGTACCACAACCATCTAAATATATTTACTGATGGCTCCCTATCTCCAGCACCCCCTGCTACATCAGCAGCCATCTATGACTCTGGCGTAGTGATGGGCGCTTTGTGAACGAGTCGGTTCTTAGATGAACGAGAAGAGCCGGATCTTTCTCGAGAGCCGTTTGAGAGTTTTTTGAGAGCCGTTAATTTTTTTTTTTCTAGTTTTTCCATATTTTTGCAATTTTCTAACAAAATGCAAAAATTACCGATTGTTAATAATTATAGTAATGATAATAATAATAATACTTACGAGAATGAAGCCTATTCATAGAAATTATATAGTAAAATAGTTAAGTTACCCGTTCAAGTTAACAAAGAAAACTGTATTTCCAAGTGCTTTGGCCTCTAGCAAAGAGGAGTAACTCAACACATAAAACACATATATATGAATAATTCAGAAAATATATGGTGTATATGGCAGGCCAATGATGTGGAATGTACACTATAATATTCCCTACAACATATCGGTAAATGAAGACAATCTGATAATATTAAGAGGTCAAATTAAATTATAGAACTCGTCTCAAAATAGTGTACATATTGTAGAAATCAAGTATATTTTTTTCCATAGTTAATTTTTTAACACAAAACTCATTTTCTCATTATAGCTCGAGAACCATAAGGTATACGTACAATGACTACGAATAGACAAAGAGTAAATAGGAACCCATCTTTCTGTTGCAACATTTAAAAATGAAATTACTCTTTATATAATGAAGGAAATTTTTTTTTTCATAACCTGAGTAAAATAAAAATAAAATAAAAAACTACACTAGCTGATACGCCTTTTAAAATTATTTAAATGATTATAGGTGCATTTTTTCTGTCAAACTAATCGTTAAGGATTTTTCCTTATAACTCGAAAACTAGGAAATTGACGTAAAATGATTATGAGTAATTAGGGAAGTTAAATGAAACAAGCTTTCTTTTCATTCTATTGAAAATGAAACTCAATGATAAATAACCATCGAAAAAAAAAAATTCTTGACTATTAGCGTTATTCAAAATCAGACTACACCAGCTGAAAGGCCTTTTGAAGGTAAGAAAATAACTATTTAACATAATTTTTGTCAAACTAGTATTTAACATTTCGTTTTGTAAAAACGAAAACTATGGAGTTTAAGTAAAAAAAAATCTGCGAATAATTAAAATAAGAAAATAAATATATATATTTTTTGGACCATCAGAACATGTAAACAGTTTATAAATAATGAAAACATTAAAAAAAAAAAAGTTTTTGGCGTAAATTTAGATTAAATTACATGATTTGATAGAACTTTTAAAATTACATCAATTAGCATAAGTGCATTTTTTCTGTACGACTAATATTTACGTTAACTACGTTAAGTTAACTACGTTGATAATTTGAGGGGTGGTTGGGTATCCCACCACCCCTCAAACTCACATTACGTAATAGTCAACCGCCAATTGTTCGCGCTCTCTCTCTCTCTCTCTCTCTCTCTCTCTCTCTCTCTCTCTCTCTCTCTCTCTCTCTCTCTCTCTCTCTCTCTCTCTCTCTCATATAGAAATGTTAAATAAGAAAAAAAATAGATAGTATGTGTGTGTGTGTGTGTGTGTGTGTGTGTGTGTGTGTGTGTGTGTGTGTGTGTGTGTGTGTGTGTGTGTGTGTGTGTGTGTGTGTGTGTGTGTGACCATGAACGAAAAATTGTCTAAGTCTCTCTCTCTCTCTCTCTCTCTCTCTCTCTCTCTCTCTCTCTCTCTCTCTCTCTCTCTCTCTCTCTCTCTCTCTCTCTCTCTCTCTGATAAATATATATTAAATGAGAAAGAAAATAGATCATATGTTTGTGTGTGTGTGTGTGTGTGTGTGTGTGTGTGTGTGTGTGTGTGTGTGTGTGTGTGTGTGTGTGTGTGTGTGTGTGTGTGTCTGTCTGTCTGTCTGTCTATCTGTCTGTCTGTTTGTCTGTCTGTCAGACAGACAAACAGACTACAAGAGGAAGAGAAGGAGGAAGAATTGATGACTTTTTGGAAAGGAATATACCAAAACGAAGCTAACAACATTCCAAATGTATGGAATGAAGATAAGAGAAAAGAATACGAAAATGGCTTGAAAAAGGAGAATAAAATCACATTGAATGGACAAGACAGGATGGAAGTATCTATGCTGCTCAGAGAACATATGGATGCACTGCATCCATATGCATCCACTGCATCCACTGCATCCATATGTTCTCTGAGCATCATAGATACTTCCATCCTGTCTTGTCCATTCAATGTGATTTTATTCTCCTTTTTCAAGCCATTTTCGTATTCTTTTCTCTTATCTTCATTCCATACATTTGGAATGTTGTTAGCTTCGTTTTGGTATATTCCTTTCCAAAAAGTCATCAATTCTTCCTCCTTCTCTTCCTCTTGTAGTCTTTTTCCGTCTTTGTATAAGTCTACACTGTCTTTCTTTTTTATTTCTTGTCCCCTCAGCTTCCTAATGTCATCCCATAGTTTCTTTCCTTGGTCTTTCCTTTGTTATTTTTTCTTCGTGTAAATATATTTCTCCTCTTATTTTATGTTGGACATTCCTTTTTTGCTTCTCGTATTCTTTCTTTTCCTGTTGTATTCCTTTCTTATTGCTATCTCGTTTTTTATTTCATCTGTCATCCACGGTGATACATTGCCATCTCTGGTACTCCTCTTCTTGTACACCCGCTTTAGCCTTTTGTCCGCTGTTCTCTTCATTATCTCTTCTAGTTTCCCTATATCCATTGTTTCTTCTAAGTTTAAATCCTCTTCCACATCCTGTATAAAGACCTGGAGTCAACTCTCGTCTTTCTTGTAGTATTCTGTTTCCTTGGTCTCATTTGTGATGTTTTTCGTTCCTGGTGGCTTTTTCAGCTCGATTTCCATTAGGTTGTGGTCAGTTATGTCCATTAAATCCTTGTCTTCATCAATAGTCATGTTCTTATATTCATCGTATAGTCTGGTGTTTACTAGGGCATAGTCAATCACGCTTTTTTATCCTCTCCCTTCCCAAGTGTATAATCCTTAGCACTTGCCTACTCTGCTAGCAGCAGCAGGCGTCCACCCCTCACGACGAACAGCTGTCATCCCTCTCGCCAGCGCCTTCTTGAAGAAGACTGGTCAGCTAACACGCCTATGATAACCCCACAGGACTTCACCAGGGCTCATATGATCGACTGAATCGTCGCAGCCCTAAACAACACCAAGAACCAAGAAATGGGCGCCCTGCAGACTTTATTCAAGTAGACAGTAGGAAAGGAGGAGGGAGGTCCTTGGATACAGCTAGTAGGAGCATTGGTAAGAAAAGGAAGAGTAGCTTGAAGGTTTATTATACAAACTGCAGGAGTATTGTTATCAAGTTAGACTTCCTTATAGAGTTTACTAGTGTAGAGGACTTAGACAGCATTGCAATAACAGAAATATGGTTGGATATGTCAGGGAAGATATTCAGTCCAGAAGTAGAGATAGAGGGATACAAGTTATTTCACAAGGACAGGATAGGAAGGAGAGGAGGAGTTGCATCTTATGTTAAGTATACATTGCAATATTGTGTATTGTTATGAAATAGATGACAGTCTAGAGTTCATATGGGTTGAAGTTAGGGAAGCAGCAGAAAAAACTGTTTTGAGTGTAATGGATATGTACCGATTCGGTATTGACACTATCTTCTCATATACTTTATATGCTGCCACCACGACACCACTTGGGCATCGACACTGTCTTCACTACCACCTCTATCACTATTACTACTATTAGGTCTTTTCCCTGGGGCCGATGAGAGAAAAGAAAAGAAAATAATAAAATCGACAAATGAACAGATTTTAATAAGTAATAAAATAAGAAACGTACTTGCTATATCCGTGGTGGTGCTCTTACAAACAACTTATCCTACCACGCATGACACTTTAAAAGTGTACAAACATAAAGAAACATATTCAACATATAAATACAAATGAAAATATTACTAGCTAAACCCTACCTAAGTTACGTGAGGGGAATTGATGGAAAAGTAGCCAAAACACACTCACGGCAATAATGTTTGCGTGTCACCGTCCTTGTCGTCCACAGTTACAGGCAAGGCTACCCAGGCAGTCTTCGGCACTCAGTCAGAAGCCTGACGAGAGAAGACAGTCGAGTGTTGATCCTCTCGGGAGCTATATCCGGGAGGACAGTTTTATATTAGCCATTAATATTAACAGGATGGTTTTTTTCACGTGTTTGTCAAGTCCCTAGGACCACGAGTTTCTTACCTGTCTGGAGCGAAGTCTAGAACACTAGTGACTGAGCTCCAGTCCAGACCTGTATATATATACCGCTCACTTTCAGTGACGTCACGAGTTTTCCCATCATCCCCCTCATATAAGTGTGCTTACCCTAACGATAACAAGGTGTTTAACGGTTGAATGAGTGTGAAGAATATGAGGATTTAACCTGTGATTCCGTAAAGGAATCACCGTAATGATAGTTGGACAGTCGCGCTCTGTACAGATGTCTCCAAACTTGAGCTAAGTGAATTTTATTCCTATATGACAGGATATAAGCAAGGTGTTTAGGTATGATCAGTTATGTGTATTAGGAGATTATAATTTAAGGAACACTAACTGGGACCAAACTGTGGGAGATAATGTTGCTGCGGATTTGTTAAAGTTAGTTCAGCATAACTTTCTACACCAGGTAATTAGGGAATCTACTTGAGGAGATAATATTCTAGATTTGATACAAACAAACGGGAATTATTTAGTTATGTAAGCAGAAGTTAGGGTCAGTTAGGTAACAGAGATCATTGTGAAATTAGGTCAATCTTGAAAGGGGAAAAAGATCCTAGGAATCTCAATATGCATATGGTACCTCACTTTAGAAGGGCAAATTAAGACGGATTAAGAAGACAAAGAGGGGATTTGCTGTAGTCAGTAAGAGAGGGAAGGTGAGGTGAGGTCAGGCTCATTGGGGAATGAAGCAGGTGAAGGGAGATCAGATCAGGTTATTACAGGGGTAGAGTCAGTGAGGTCAGCGCTGAAGAGGCATATACATTTTTCCTTGATTGCAGGTCAGAAGCAAAATATTCTTTATAGGGCCATAAGATCACAAAAGAACGATCCAAGATTGATGACTACCAGATCAAAGCACATCATAGGATTAAAAACAAGCATGTATAAATTTAAGGATTAAGGCAGGTCATGAAATTTATAGGGATCTGTGTATTGAATTAGCACGGACAGTCAAGAAGCTAACACGAACAGAAAAGAAAAACCGTGAGATTAAGGTAGCTAGCCAGGTAAAGACTGACCCTAAGGAATTTTTTCAGGTACATAGAATAATAAGCAGGGAGTTGATGGGTCCATTGAATATAGGTCAGGAAGAGATGATAAGTTTGGCGTAGGTTATGTGTAAAATTATAAATTATTATTTTCGAAGTGTTTTTACTATGGAGTAAAGGCACATAGTCTCTGCTAGTGAACAAATATTTAGAGGCGAGGAAAGTTAAAAGCTGAAAGATGTTAAATTAATTAGGGAAGTAGTGGTAAATGAAATAGATATAATGAAGAAGTTTAAATCACCAGGTCCAAATGAAGTTTATCCCAAGGTAATAAAGGAATGTAAAGAGAGGTGGTTAGCGAGCCGTTAGTTAATACTTTCAGGAAAGCAGTGGATTTAGGAGAGGTTCCTTCAACGTGGAGGCAAATGAATGTAGTTTCTATTTTCAAGAAAGGAGATAGAGCAATAATGTCTAATTACTGACCCGTCAGTCTGACTTCAATTGTAGGTAAATTATTAGTCTGTTATTGCAAATAACATTAGAGAGCATTTTGAAAAGTTTAGTTTGATAAATGATTCACAACATGGGTTCACCAAGGGTATGTCATGTCTCAACAACTGATTGAGTTTCTAAAAGAAGGTTTATAAGGGTAGATAATAATGAGAATTATGATATTATACACCAGGACTTTAGTAAGGCATCTGATAAGGCACCACATGAAAGACTTCCAAGTGAGGTTAGAACACATGGGATTGATCGGAAGGTTCTTTGCTGGATTAGGTCTTGGCTAAGTGATAAGTAACATAGAGTTACAATTAATGGTTCTAAGTCTAAGAAGGGGATCATAATATGTGGTGTTCCACAAGGGTTTGCGTTGGGACCATTACTATTCTTAATATACATTAACGACTTAGACAGTGGGATAAGTAGTTATATTAGTAAATTCGCTGATGATTCTAAGATAGATAAAGATAAAGTGGTGGCACACGCTATAGCTGCAAATAGATGTGGGCGCTAATCTCCCGTCACATAGGCCTTTGAGCCTGTGGTGAAAATTAATCTGTTATGCCGGGACACAGGGCCACTGTGACATCTGACTTTCAACAGTTTACCTTCCCCAGGTTACCTTAGATGTTTGCTTAAAGTGGCCCATCGTTGTTGATGACGACGTTGCTCCATGAGGTAGATGAAAGATGAAAGGATGATTCAGGAACGAGATTTCCATCGTTATAGTTGCACATATGAACTCTGGTGACTTTGCAGACCAATGAGAGTGACACAACTTCTCCCACAGGTGATGTAGATGTGTGGACCCTGCTGTTGCCGGTGTCGTCTAGAGCATTTTTCTTTTGCCGCTCTCTAATACTCTCTTGCGAAGTGTTTGGCGCTGCTATACAGTTTGGAGTGTCAGGCAGTTTTGTCTGATCGGTCAGTTTCAAGGTTCTTTGGGTCGAGATTGAACTTTCTCAAGGATGCCTTGATGTTGTCTTTCAGTCCCTTTTTCTACCTCCTAGCGGAGCGGTGGCCTTCAGAGAGCTCTCCGTACCCTAGATACCCATTTATCGACCAATTTGTTTGGAAGGATGAACAGCTGGGTGAGCATTGTGCCGCCTGCTTTCGTCTGAGATCGAGCTTCGTAGTAGCGTGTTAGCCCCAGCACCAGTGAAGCATTTATTCTAAGATAGGAATGTTTATTAGATCAGAATCTGACGTAAAAGATCCGCAGGGAGACTTAGGTAAAACGATTAGGTGGTCAGGTGGCAGATGAAAATTGATATTGACAAGTGTTAAATAATAATGAGTGTTAAGTAAGGAAAATCCTCACAACAGGTATAACATAAGCAAGGCACGACTGAATGAATCTAAATGCAGGGAGAGATTTGGCTGTACAGGGTAGTTCAAACCTCCGTCCTAGAAAACAATGTATCAAGGATATAAATCGGGCTAGTAGGGTGTTAGAATTAATTGCTTTGAGTGTTAAAAGTAGAAGTGCTGAAGTTATTCTGAAGTCGTATTGGGCGTTTGTCAGACCTCATCTCATTTATCCAGTGCAGTTTTGATCCCCATATCATAGAATGGATATATAATTATTAGTCAGTGCAGAAAAGGATGACCAAAATGATAGAGGGGATTCGTGATTTGAGTTATGAGAGGTTACTGAAGCTTTTGAAATTACATTCAATGAAAAGGCATTGAGTAGGACGAGATCTGATAAAAATATTGAAGTGTGTGAAAGGTTTTAATATGGAGAATGTAGGAAAGATTCTTACGATCAGTAGTCAAGATAGAAAAAGAACTAACGGATTCAAACTAGAAAAATGTTGATTTATAAAAGAGATAGGCAAAAATTGGTTATCAAATAGGGTGGTGGATGTTTGCAACACACTCAAATAGGGATTTTTAAAGAAGACTAGACAAATTCATGGATGGAGATGATAGGTTAATGTAGGTAATAAGGGAGTATAGAGGCTTTGCACCACCCCAGGGTCCGCCATATTGCTGGTCAAGCACATTGTAAGCAAACTGAGCTGCTTCGACCACAGGAGCGTGTTTTGACTGTTTATAACACTGTAATAGCAGTGACAGTCAACTAGGACTATGCCTGACACATGTGCATATGGCTGTACCAACAGAGGTGAATAGAAGCCAGGACTGCCCTTTCACAGGATTCCTGCAGAGAATGAACGCCAGGAAAAGTGCTAACCCGGCTAGGGTGTAAGACAAAACCCCCAAGGTAAAAGCATGAAGTAGGACAAAACCCCCAAGTTATATTTTGTCTGTGGGGGTTCAATTCACACATCCTTATTAAACAGGGTGGAGTTTAAAACTGTTCATCTAATCAACTCTCCTCCTCTAACTGACTGTCTTGATTCTTTAAGTCACCGACACAATGGTGCATCTACATCTATTTTCTACCGCTATTATCATGCCGACTGCCCCTCTGAACTTGCTAACTGCATGCTTCCATCCCTCCCGTGGCCTCGCTGCACAAGACTTTCTACTTCTTCTCATCCTTATTCTGTTCATCTTTCTAATGGATGGTTTAACCAGTATCTTCACTCTTTCATCCCTTACACTGGTAAACTCTGGAACTTTCTTCCTTTGTCTGTTTTTCCACCTTCCTATGACTTAAACTCTTTCAAAAGAGAAGTGGCAAGACACCTCTAATGTTAACTGGATCTCCACCCATTGCTTCTTTTCTCCTACTGTCTTTTTTGCAGGGTCTGGTGACAAGCGGGATTTTTTTTAACGTATTTTTGTTTTCCCTTGGCCTGTACCCGTTTAGTGTAAAAAAAAAAATTGCAGTTAAAATCTCTCATCATAATTATATTATCATTGTTTTCTATCGTATTCTTTAAACATTTGCATGTGTCCACCATGTTTCCATATTCTACCTTCCCCCAGGTCATTGGTCTTAGGTCGAACATATACGACTACCAAGTCTCTTTTTCTTCCATTTCTCTTCTATGCCATACCTTTTTCTTTTACCACCTTCCCCATTATCACATCCTTCCTTGTTAACATCATAACTCTGCCTCCCTTTATTTCTGTTTTGCCTCCATACATTGTATTGTTCCTCCCCAACTAGCACAGAATCATTGTGTTATTTCTATTAAAGTTTAGTAGAAACAAAACTTAATAATTCTGTTTCTTGGTTCTTAGAAATCATTTATTTAATAAATGATTATCTGAGAACCAAGAAATTAGACATATTTAGTTTAGTAACTTAACTAAATATGTCTGGTTTCTTGGTTCTCAGGTAATCATTTATTTCTGATAATAGTGACATTAGCCGATTTATATTTGTATATGTATATGATACAAGCAATTGTTTCCTTTGAACTGTCTTTTCTTTCTGTTTCTCTTGTATGTACTACTTTTTCACTGTTAGGGCTAAGACTCTCCAATAGAATTTTTGTTTCTCCTCTTCCGTTCTCATGTGTTTTTTCCTTGACTTCTTAGATCAGTAAATTAAATCTGGCTCTTTCTTCCTCAGTTATATCTTTTTTTTTTCTTTGACAAATTTTCTTATATATATATATATATATATATATATATATATATATATATATATATATATATATATATATATATATATATATATATATATATATATATATATATATATATACATATATCTTAGCCAGTTTCCAAGCTTTAGATAATATATCTTGCGCTGTTGTTTGAGACCTGAACTTCACTTTTAAGTGACGGGCCCCTTCTTCATATATCTAGCCTGTGTATCTATTCTATTTCTTCTTCAATCTTAGAATTTCCTTCCTGTACTATATTAAACACTTTCTTAACTACTTTCTTTTTTTCTTCCTCTTTTATGTTTTTCTTTGGCAACACTTTTTCTTTAAATCCAAAATTTATCACACACTTCTTTTTGTCCACTGCATTTCTTACTAAATTTTCGTTTTGTTCTTTTACTTTAACGACTTCCTTGGCCAGATAGTCTTTTTTTAATTCTACGTCTTCACTCTTTTTTTGCGGGCTTCTAGTTTTCTTTTCTATTCAATCTTCCATGTTTTTTTTCTCTCGTGTGTGTGTGTGTGTGTGTGTGTGTGTGTGTGTGTGTGTGTGTGTGTGTGTGTGTGTGTGTGTGTGTGTGTGTGTGTGTGTGTGTGTGTGTGTGTGTGTGTATTTACCTAGTTGTAGTATATAGGGCCTGAGCTACACTCGTGTGGTCCTGTCTCCGTATCTATATTTGTCTAGTTTTTCCTTCAGTTGATGTACATTCTTAGCCATTATCATCTCTTCCTTCAGTCCATTCCAAGTATCTATACTTCTTTGGGGAAAACCGTATTTTTTTGTATTGTTCAAACAAATTTCTGTATGCAGTATTTTCTTGTGTCCCCTCAAATTTCTAGCCTCTCCTTTTCTTGTCAATATTAGGTCTTTTCTATCTGTTTCCACCAGGTTGTTCATCAATTTATATATTGTTGCATTTATTTTAATCTTTCCTCATATGGTAGGTCTTTCAATTCTGGCATCATCTTAGTTGCAATTCTCTGTATTCTTTCTAATTTCAACACTTTTTCTTGTACGGAGACCATATTACTTGTGCATATTCCAGTTTTGGTCTGATCATTGTAGTTATAATTTTTCTCATCATATTTTTATCTAGGAAATGAAAAGCCATTCGTATATTCCATAGCATCATGAAAGTGTCACCAACTATATCATTTTTATGGTTCTCTGGTGATAAGTTGTACTGTATTACTACTCCCAAATCTTTCTCTTCTTTGGCTATTGATATAATATTTTCCCCTAATGTATACGTCCATGAGGGTCTCATTGCACTTTTTCCCATTTCCAATACATGGCATTTTTTTTTGCATCAAATTCCATTTCCCATTCATATATCTTGTTTATATCATTCTGTAGCTCCTCACAATCCTTGTGGTTTCCTATCTTTCTTAGTAATTTTGCATCATTTGCAAATAGATTCACTTATGTAACTGCTTACTCCTTCTGTCATGTCATTTACATATATTAAAAACATTATTGGTGCCAGAACTGATCCTTGTGGTACTCCACTTTTCACTTCTCTCCATTCAGATTTTTCATCCTTTACTATTGTTCTCATTTCCCTTCCTTTGAGGTAGTCTTCCACTCAGTTCTTTATTGTCCCTTTCAATCCTCCAATGGGTTCCAACTTCCATAGTAATCTCCTGTGCGAAACCTTATCAAATGCCTTTTTTAAGTCTAAATATATGCAATCTGTCCATCCATCTCTTTCTTGTGTTATATATATTACTCTTGAATAAAAACTTAATAAGTTGGTTACACGATCTTCCTGTTCCGAATCCAAATTGTCTATCTGTTATTATTCCTTCTCTTTCTAAGTAATCAGTCCATTGTTTCTTGATGACCTTACATATCTTGCACACTATGACACTGGTCTATAATTAAGTGGTTCTTCTTTGTTTCCATTCTTGTAAATAGGTATTATATCAGCTCTTTTCCATTCTTTGCTGGTCAATGAAACTGGTCTATAATTAAGTGGTTCTACTTTGTTTCCATTCTTGTAAATAGGTATTATATCAGCTCTTTTCCATTCTTTGGGGATTTTTCCTATTTTAATAGAACACTCAATTATATCATAAATTGATTCAGCCATTTCTTGTCTACATTCCTTCAATATGTATCCTGATACTCCATCTGGTCTTATAGCTTTTCTTTCATCCGATTCCTTCATCATTTCTTCTATCTCTTTTTTACTTATCTAGATTTCCCACATCTCGTTTTTCCTCACTTGTCCTTGTGGCTTTTTAAAATCAGATTCAGTTGTAAATACTTTCTGAAAATTCTTATTTAGCACTTCACTCATTTCTTTTGGATCCTCATATACTTCATTATTTTCCTTCAATCTGGTTATAATTTCTTTGTGTTTTATTTTTCCATTAATAAATTTATAAAACAGCTTTGGTTCTTCCTTGCATTTGTCAACTATATATTTTTCATATCTCTTCTCTTCTTCTCTTCTTACCCTTACATGTTCATTCCTTTCTACTTTATATTCTTT
>JAXIVD010003548.1:5000-15000 GCA_036785275.1 Cancer borealis
TGGCAAGATTTTAAATACTGAAGGGGGGAGACCGTCTAGCCCACAAGCTTAATCAGGTTTTAATAATTTTACTTGTTCTTGAACTTCCGATGGTGAAATTGGGTCATCTAAAACAGGAATATACACATCCGATCTTATGTGATGTTCATTAAGCCTTGGCATATTAGGTAAATTAAAATTAGACTCATAATAGTCTTTAAAAGCCATGTCAGAGGGAGACGAATTACTCTTAGTAGGATCACTGCAGTATTCTCCCTTCCAGTTAATAGCACACCATAATTTGAAATCATCTTTGTTTTCTAACAACCTTTCCCATCTCCCTAAACTAGAAACATCTGCCTCTACAGATCCGCTCTTACTCACACCTATGCTTTTATATAGTGTGTCAGAAGCAGTGTTAATGGTCTCATCCATATTGTCTATCACTGTGGGTATTTCAAATGTATTTAGTTTATTCAGGAACACTTCCTTCTCAACAGAACTCCATTTTAGAGGTTTTTTGACATGTCTGTTGTTGTTACTGTCATAACATAATACAGAATGGTTACCAAGATGTTGGGCACGAATATCTAAGCTTTCAATGTCTGTGCTAGGCATACTCATAGTAATGGCAATGGGTGAGTGGTCAGATGGAAACGACTCCCATCGAAGCACTGAAAATTCAGTCATCCTACTCAACACCAATGGATTCAACGCACAGGTGTCTAGTTCTGAAATCAACTCGTTACCCTTTCTATAGGTCTTATTGCTCACGAAGTGCTTTGTGTATGTCTTTATGTTATTAAGTACGACCATATTAGCATCTTTACATATATTCAGCAAAATAGATGCATTCTCACTTGGAACTCGCACGTCATCTGCCACAATCGGGTATGAAAAATAGTCTCTATTCGGTAATTTTAAAGTCTTCAACAAATCTCGAATTTATAAACCAAATCTTGCATTCAGATCACCAGTTATACACATTTCCTGGCATTCACTAGTCTTAATCCTTTCCTGGATCAAAGCAAACGAGTCGTGAGAGTAATACTCAGTCAGGCGGTGGTATATAACTAAATCCAAACAAGCACTTGGATGCAAAACAAAACTGAATCCACACTTGATCTTCCACGCTCGTGTCCACACTTGTTACATATTTAGAAGTATAATCCTTTACTAACAGCGCTATTCCACCACGCTCAGCTGACACTTTTACATCACTTTTATAAGTAACATAACCAGGGAACGACACTGCAAGTGACGTTTTCACCTCATTCAGACTTATTATATCATATTCCAACATAGTGCTTTGAACATCACTTCTTTCCAACTTAGTTCTAACCCTATTCACATTCCATGACATGAACTTAATTGTTTCTAAATGCTGTGGTTGAATTAAAAACCCTGCTGCTTCCATTCTTCAATCACTACGTTGTCTCAGAGCAGCTTCCTCTCCCGCGCGTCTAATCGAATCACACACCCAGCATTCTCAGGACGCTCTTTCTCTCGTTTCTCCGCTTCGCGCAGTCTCCTCCATTCCGCCCTGATGCTTGGATGAACGTCTTTCTTTATGAAAATGCTGCTAAATGCATCTCCAGATTGCTTCAGTCGCGCTGCCTTATCCAGGATTTTGTCTCTTGCGTCTTTACTGTCAACTTCAACGAGGATGGGTCGCCGTTTATCGCCTGTATGTGCGGTGTTTTCAAACTTCTTCTCCAGCGTCCACTTTTGCCCAGATCTTGCTAAGCTTTTCCTCGTCACATGTTGCCCCCTCTAGTGCTTCATTTTCGTCTGGAACTCCTATCACAAATATGTTCTTCTCTCGCTCCTTTCTGTCTAATATTTCCAGGTACCTTTGTTGTTTGGCAATATTTTCTGCTTGTCTTGTTACCTGAACTTGTAGGTCGTCAAATCTTTTGTTGATAGTGCTGTCCGGCGCTGTAACTGCTAGTTTAAGCTCGACCACTTCCTTCACAAGGTCTTGAAATTTCTCAATCAGCTCCTTCAACACTCCTTCATTAGAGTCTGGTGTTGCCAAGATTGACTCTATGAAATCCTTCTTTGTGAGTCGACTTAGTTGACTTCGCTGCAATCTCTTCAACTCACTCAAAGATTTCGCCATGGCTGGTAGGTAGCAGGTAACCAGGTGCGAAGCTCAGGGAAACCCGTCCGTCCACCACGAAGGTCTAGGACACACACACACACACACACACACACACACACACACACACACACACACACACACACAGTCACACAGTCACACACACACACACACACACACACACACACACACACACACACACACACACACACACACACACACACACACACACACACACACACACACACACACACACACACACACACACACGCACACACACACACACACACACACAAGACCCGCCTAAGCGGAGGTGCTTCTTGCATTTCAACTCTGCTAAGTGGGAGAACCTAAGGCAGTACTATTCTAATTTTCATTGGCATAATTATTGCTTCCATGTCAAAGATCCTTCTCTTTGTACCAAGCGCATAGCAGAGCTGATTGTCTCTGATATCGAGTCATACATTCCACACACTTTCTCTAATAATAAAGCTAAAAAGCTCTGGTTAAATCTGTCTGTTCTCGTGCTGTCAATGATAGAGAGGCGTCTTACAAACAGTACCGTAGCCATTCATCTGCTGAAACTCATGCCCTTTATATTTCTGCCCATAATCATGCCAAATATGTTCTCCAACTTACTAAAAACTTTTTCATCAAATAGAACATGTCAAAATCTTTCCAAATTTAACTCTTCTCGTGATTTCTAGTTCTATCAAATAATATCTTTACTTTTCCATTTTTCCCTCCTTTACTTCAACCAGATGACTCCACAGTAGTCTCTTCTTTCTCTAAAGCTGAACTCTTCGCTTAAACTTTTGCTACCAATTCTACTTCATCCCTAAAAAATTTTTTTTTTATTATGACGCTTTCCAGGCCCTCTCTGGCCTTGATTCTCGGAAAGCTTACCGTCCGGATGACGTCCCTCTTCTTTTTCTCAAAAATTGTGCTTTCGAAGTCGCTCTCTGTATGTCTCTCTACCTCTACCTATCCTTCTTGCTGGAAGTTTGCTTACATTCAATCTTTCCCTGAAAATGGTGACCACTCCATTCCTGCAAACTACCCCTTTATAGAGTTGATTTCCTGCCTTTCTAAAGCCTTTGAGTCTGTCCTTAATATGAAGAAAATGAGGCATCTATCAGCTCACAATCTTCTCTCTGATTGTCAGCATGGTTTCCGGATAGGTCGTTTTACTGGTGATCTCCTTGCTTTTCTAACTGAATCTTAGTCTTTCTACTTGACATATCGAAAGCCTTCAATAGTCTGGCATAATTTCTAAACTACCCTCCTACAGATTGTATCCTTCTCTTTGTACCTACACCTCCAGTTTCATTCCTGACCGTTCTATTGCTGCTGTAGTGGACGGTCACTGTTCTTCCCCTAAAACTATCAACAGTGGTTTTCCTCAGCGTTATGTCCCATCATCCACTCTCTTTCTATTACTTATTCATCAATGATCTCCTAAATCCGACTCAATACCCTAATAACTCCTATGCTGTTGGCACCAGCTTCCATTTTTCAATGTCGTACAACAGACGGCCAACCCAACAATAATTATGTGATTGTAGGCGATATGCTATAGGACACGTAACTTCTGACCTTTCACTAATTTCTTAGTGGGGCAGAACAAACCTAGTTCTGTCCAATGCCTCAAAAACTGAATTTCTACAATTATCTATTTGACATAACCTTTCAGATAACTATACCTTCTTCTTTAATGACATTCAACTGCCCCTCTACTCTTACATCAAACACACTCGGTCTATCCTTTACTTAAAAAAAAACCTCGTAATTTCATATCTTTACTCTTGCTTAATCAACTTCCAAAAAGTTAGGTGTCTTATGGCATCTGCGTCCATTTTTCTCTCCTTCTCAGCTTCTTGCTCTCTCTATGTATTGTTTATGGTTCTCATGTCTGGGGGGATTTAACTCACACAGCTGTATGTACTAAACAGGGTTTACGTTTCATCAACTATTCTCGTTTAACTGACTGTCTTCATTCTCTAAGTCACCGATGCTATCTATGTTGCATCTTTATCTATTTTCTACTACTATTTTCATGCTGACTGCTCTTCTGAACTTGCTAACTGCATGCCTCCATCCCTTCTGCTGCCTCGCTGCACAAGACTTTCTGCTTCTTCTTATCCCTATTCTGTCCATCTTTCTAATACAAGAATTAACCAGTATCTTCACTATTTCATGCCTTACACTGGTAAACTCTGGAACTCTCTTCCTGTGTCTAGTTTTCCACTGCCCATTGACTTGAACTCTTTCAAAAGAGGAGTGTCAAGACAGCTGTAATGCTAAATTGGACTTACACCCTCTGCCTCTATTTCTGCTACTGTCCTCTGTGCAGGGTCTGGCGACAACAGAATTTTTTCTTTTAACCTAATTATGTTTGCCATTTGCTAATACCCTTTTAATGTACATAAAATAAGATCTATTACTAATAAATCCGCACTGGTTTTCAATTATTAATTTTTTTTTTTTTCGAGGAACTCATCTATCTTATCCCTGATGATCTACTTAAGTAGTCTGATAATAACTGACGTTAGACTAATTGGACGAAAGTTAATAGCTTGTGTCTTATCTCCCTTCCTAAAGATGGGGTTATTTTTGCCCTTTTCCATGCACGCGGTGCTCTAGTTTGGGTTAATGATTTATTGAATAAACGTGTAATAGGAGTTTCTAACTCGGCACCAACGGACTTATTTGGATCAATCTTGGGGTGATTTCTCCTTTCATGTCAGAGATTTTTCTTTGTGTACTAAGTGCATAACAGAGATGATTATCTCTGGCATGGAGTTATACATTCCTCTCACTTTCTCTAATACTAAAGCTAAGAAGCCATGGTTTAACTCTGTTTGTTCTCGTGCTGCTAAATATAGAGAGGTGGTTCACAAGAAGTACCGTAGTAATCCATCTGCTGAAACTTATATCCTGTATATTTCTGCCCGTAATCATGCAAAATCTATTCTCCAACTTACACCAAAATCTTTCCCATTCTAACTCTCCTCGTGATTTCTAGTATATAGCCAATAATATCTCCAACAATTTTACTTCTTCTTCCTTCCCTCTTTTACTTCAACCAGATGGTTCCACAGCTGGATCTGGATCTTGATCCATGTTCCAATATCGTTATGCAGTTAGGACGCATAATCTCAGTAATACTATATCAGATGGGAGGCGGTAGCGCAGTGGTCAGCGTTCGGGCATGACAACCTAGGGTCCCGGGTTCGGTCCTCCGAGAGCCGCTGGCCACTTTTCTATTTTTGGTATTACCGCCGAGTGGCCAAAGATTACCCAAAATTGCTGCCATACTGTCCTAAAACGGGACTTGCAATGTTTATATGCTTTATGGCAGTTCAGCAATTAGCCTCTCTCACACTCATCATCAGAGAAAACGTAAGAAATTAGAGGCGTCACTATAAAAAAATATTCAAAATCTGAACCACTAACTGGTGGAAGCAGACCATTAATAAGCCTCCATCAATGCCTACCGGCCACAAAGGTATGTGATGTAATAAAATAATATAAAATACTGGGATTGTGCGCCGCAACTGCAGAACTATTTTGGAAGATGAACCCAGATCCGGTTCACCTTGAACTGGCTTTAGGGATCCATCATAAACATGGAAGTCATACAAGAAACCAGAGATATCACACTAAGCAAATTTATTGATACCCCATATCTGTGGTTTAGATGGGATGTAGTGTTTTAGAATAGATGATCCTTTGAAGGGAACAATCATTTCATCTATGCCGCACATTTGTTGCATTGGGATGCTGCAACTTTTTTACTACAAATGGTCAAGTAGAGAACGGAGCTTGAAAAGCCTGTCAGCATTGGGGTCATTCCTATCAGGTGCTTGAGTGTTGTTATTGAAATATAAAGAACTTTTTATTTCTTCCCATCGCTTTCTACTGAAAGAGTTCCTAAATAAATATCTAATATGTCTTTGTCCAGCTTCAGAAGCTTGTTTACATTTTGTTGTATTGCATACAAGTTACTTTGTGTCACAATGAATTTAAAAAATTCATCATAAAAAAAATATCTGAAGTACTCTACTGGTTGGCGAAGTTCCTCAGCTAAAGCTACGGTCACACTAGCTATTGCTAACGCTAGACTAGCTTCCGTTTTCCCTGGCTTGACAGCGATACAACTAGCAGTCTAATCACACTCACAAGTAGAACCACTCGCCCTGCGGAATCAGCTGATCATAACAACACAAACCGTTATGGAGGAAGCACTTTTCTTCTTCTTCTGTTCATGAATTTTATCCATGAGACTTATAATAGCGTCATGGGACCAAGGAATTGAACTATTCATGTTTTCGGCCTGTGTAGAAAAGTTTGTTTTGGTGGCGTTCCATCTATGTCATGCGAGAAGTAAATGCTATATTTGCATCGAATTAAAATTTATATTTGGATGTTTTCTTGTATTGTTGTCTATCCTATTTTTCTCATACTCATAAAACGTCATTGAAAAAAGAAGTGCAATGTTTTTATTCGTTGCATATATACTGAATAAACGATAGTTTCTTAGTACCTACGTTCGTCTACCGCTAGCGCTAGCAAAACATGCCAGTGATGACCATTCTGACCGGTAGCTCAGTGCAGCAAGAATCAGTAGCCAATGCAGCGCAAATAGCTAGCCAATCCAGCCATATCGCTAGACCAAGCGATATCAGAAGCTAGTGTGACCACGCCTTAAAGGAATACTGCCAAGCCACTCAGAATCATCTCTAGGAGATTACAGTTTACAGTTTATTTACAGAAAAGGGGGGGAAGTACATAAGATGGGGGAGGGGTGAGCGTGCACCAAGGTGCACAAGGAAGAAAAAGGGAGGAAATACAGAAGTAGAGTAGGAGAGTGAAAGGTGCCGGGCGGACCGGACCGGCTTGCTGTTGTAATAGTAGTGAAATTAGAGTCACAGTCAGTACAGCCCAGCGTTCAGCGAGGTGGGGGGGTGAAGAATTTGCCCACCGAACGATATTGGACACATAGCGACGTCGCTATGTGGTTTTTTTTTTTAGTGTTGAGATAATCAGCTGATTGAGCCAACATGGCGGCGCAACCTCTTCATTGGCACCTTTATCGCCGTAGAAAAAAACTTGCTGATTAACATATAATAGAGTCTGGAGCAATTATAGCCGCAGAAAACACAGTATTTAGGTGGCAAGAAGATGTGAGGAGATAAAAGAAGCCGTAAACTCTTGTGAGAGTAGTGATATAGCGTAGGTGATTGTGTGGCTGGTAAATTTTTAGCTCTCCCAATGCACTTGTATGTAAATAACACACTTTTCGTATAAAATATGATCCATTTCGAACGATTTTGACATTGATTTTCGTTGCAAATGCATATCTAATAAGACATCCTCATCAACCCCCAACAATTCTGGGGATCTGTGGGAGAAGACAAAATACAATGATTGTCAGTAAATAGTTTGTTATTTCTACTTAACTACTGCTTCGACGATATCGATATAAATATGAAGTCGTACATACTATACATCTAGTGTACTCAACACGTCTGTAAAGGTTTCAGGCGGTTATGTTATGTTAGGTTATGGGGTATAATTTTACATCTTTACCATTATGGAGTCTGTATACGAAATAAAATGTCTGCAATTCGTCCAACTCCCTACTCTTGCTCATAGAGAACATTTGATAGCTTCTAAATTAACCTAGGTAAAGTTTTTTGAAGACGAACCAGTCTGTTTTTTGGACAAAGCAATTTTTTTCCTGATAGATTTTTATGTGTTTTGAATAAATCTGATGTTTGTTTGTTATGCAATGCATTTTTTCCCAATGGTAAAAATTGCCACAAAAAAGTGAAATTAATTCAAACCATCAAAGTCAAAAAGAAAAAAAATATTTTCAGTAACCCTAAGCATACCTAATTAACCAACCTAACCTAAGCAAACATAATCAAACCTAACCTAACCTATCTGAACACGTATCTGAGGTTGAATTTGCAGTGCATTATAAAGATAACGAGATATCGAGTGGGTCATCTTACGAATCTTTACCTGATTTGGTTAAAGAAGGTTAGATTTAGTTAGGTTAGTCTTACTTAGATTTGCTTGGATTATATAAATTTTAATTAGGTTTGATTAGGTTTACTGAAAGAAATATTTCTCCTATTGATTTTGATGGTTTCGAATTAATCTGACTCTTTTGTGGCATTTTTTACCTTGAGGAAAAATAATTGCTTGGCATAACAGACATCAGATTAATTAAAAACACATCAAAATCTATCAGAAAAAATTGCTGTAAAAAAAAGACTGGGTCGTCTTACGAATCTTTCCCTAAATCTAACATAACATTACATAAATTAACCAAAATCCTAACCTACATTGACAAATATCGGAACCTTGTTAAAACGAAACGAAACTTTACTTTTCGAAGAGATCTCTCAGAAAACATTGAATATCTCACAAACTATGAATTTACGACGGAATTTGGATTAAGAAAACATTAAAATGCAACAGGTATTGCAAAAGTACAGCTCTGAATTTTCAGAGCATTCTGATGATGTAAATTAATACTGGTTAGGTTACATTAGGTTGTGGTTAGATTAGGTTTGGCTAGGTATAGTTTGGCTCGGTTAGGTTCGGTTATATAAGCTTTTTATATTTCATTACCCAAAAGTTAGGCATTTTACTTTAGATTTTTTTCCTTATTACTTTTCGAAGAGATGTCACAGAAAATAATGAATATCTCACAAACTAAGAATTTGCGACAGAATTTGGAATAAGATCTTATCAAAATGCAACAGGAAATGCAAAAGTACAGCTCTGAATTCTCAGTTAGGTTCCGTTATATAAGCTTTTTTTTATTTAATTACCCAAAAGTTAGGCATTTTACTTTTGATTTTTTTTCCTGATTGTCATATTATAGCCTGAATCTAGGTAAATTTCTCGAAGTAAATTGCTCGACAGTAAATTGCTCAAGAAATAATTTCTCAAACTATTAATTGCTCGACAGTAAATTGCTTAAGAAAATAACCTAACCTAACCAAAATAAAAATGTATCCGTTCTTGATTCTAACTTTTCAATTAATAAAAATAGTTGTATTTTTTTGGATGAGCTTTGTTTCATATTGTTTTCTAAGTGGCAATAGTAGGATTACGTGACCCAGAAGATGATCCCAGCATTGTACATCCTTCTTGGCAACTCACCCAGTCTTTTCAGGTGTCCAAACCATCTGAATATTCATATTAAATTATTGTTGTAATTTACTTAAAAAATAATGTCTTTTTAGGTAAACATGATAGAAAACCAACAAAATGTATTGACTTGTAAAATACAATAGATTAATCTTAGATTATAAACAAACATTCAAGACACAAACCCATATACATCAATGAATACAAGTATGTAGAAAACTATGTACGTACATGTTGGGAGACTGCACTGTGTAAAAATTTTAAATGAAAGTAGTTGAGGAATAATATGGAGATAACTTTAGTGTCTTTTCCCGAGGTTATTACTTACATGTCAAATATAATTAAGGTGTTTCCCTATCAAATCTGTCATTTTATATCGCCTCTGTCTGTATGTAGACAGTTAGGTAGAGTAGGCGTTGTGTTATCAATAGTCAGATTTTAGGGCGTTTCTTGACCATCTGTTGTAATACCAATTCCTGATTACCGAGATGGCGATATTAAACTGTCTTACTTCATCATATACACGAATGTATTGACTTCACTGTCTTAATTACTTATTCTACAACTTCAAAAGACCTTAGTACATTGTTCCTGGGTGAACCTCAGTCTCTGACAGATCAGAAACTTAGCTTAAACGTCTCCGACAGTGGAAATCTAAGAATCTGTGGCTAAAATGTAAACAAAAAACACTCTACCAGTCTCAGTCCAAGTCCCTTCGGCACATGCTCTGAGACCATAGTGATGCATATC
>JAXIVD010003548.1:20000-37500 GCA_036785275.1 Cancer borealis
GAAAAGTACTTTAATAAAGTTGTTATCAGAGGTCTCATCTTACATACAAAACTCAGACATAGAGATATTAAGTGGCAGAGAAACGTTGTAGAAATGCTGCTATAGGAACAAAATTGTATAATACTGCTGATGAATACCAGAAACAAGGGAGATATAACGGCAGTCTCTAAATTGTCTTATTATGTTCTTTGAATTTTGATATATAGTCCCAAGAAAACAACTGATATGTACGTGGAGGAGATTAAATGGTAAAAAATAAATGTTGGAGAAATGCTAGTGTAGCCACAAAAAATGTATAACCGTAGCAATTAATTAGTTAAGAAGATATACCCAAAGTTTCTTTGGGGGTAAGGATAACCTAACATTAATAAGAACATAAGAACATACGAAAATAAGGAAGCTACAAAAGGCCCGGAGGCCTGCACTAGATAGTTCCTGTTAATCCTATCCCCTCCTTATTACCTACATCCCCATCCATGAAGTCGTCTAGTCTTCTCTTAAAACTCCCTATTGTCTTTGCACTAACTACCTGCTGACTGAGTCTATTCCAATCATCTACCACCCTATTTGTAAACCAATTTCTGCCTATTTCTTTATTAAATCTACATTTTTCTAGTTTTAATCCGCTATTTCTTGTTCTATCCTGACTACTGATCGTAAGAACTTTTCTTACATCCCCCTTATTAAAACCCTTCACCCACTTAAATACTTCAATCAGATCTCCCCTTACTCTACGTCGCTCCAGTGAGTGCAATTTCAGAAGCTTTAATCTCCTTTCATAGCTAAAATTACGAATCCCTTCCTATCATTTTGGTCATTCTTCTCTGCACTGACTTTAGCAAAATTATATCCATTCTATAATACGGTGACCAAAACTGCACTGCATAGTCAAGGTGAGGTCTGACTAACGCTAAATACAGTTTCAAAATAACCTCAGCACTTCTACTTTTAATACTTCTAGTAATGAATCCTAACAACCTATTAGCCTTATTTCTAGCCTCAATGCATTGTTTTCTGGGACGGAGGTCTGAGGTAAACTGAACACCCAAATCCCTCTCACATTCTGACCTCTTCAGCATTACCCTGTTTATATTGTACCTGTTTTGAGGATTTTCCCTACCAATATTCATTACTTTACACTTGTCAATATTAAAATCCATCTGCCACTTAACCACCCACTCGTTTAACCTATCTAAGTCCCCCTGCAAGTCTTTTACATCAGACTCTGATTTAATAAATATGCTTATCTTAAAATCATCAGCAAATGTACTAATATCACTACTAATCCCATTGTCTAAGTCGTTAATGTATATTATGAATAATAATGGCCCTAATGCAGATCCCTGTGGCACTCCACTTGTTACCCACCTCCAATTAGACTTGGAACCATTAATTATGACTCTCTGCTGCCTATTGCTTAACCATGATCTAATCCATCGGAGAACTTTCCCATCAATCCCATGCGCTCAAACCTTACTTAATTAAGGCATCTTCTATTTGTTCCCAATAATCTACTCCGGATTCTGCTCTGAATCCGAATCAGTTTTGGATTAATTGGGTGCAAATAGAACAGCAGAATCTGTTTTGGATTCGCTGGATCAAAACAATAACAATGAGAGGCCAGTCGCTGCCCTGCCGTCACACTAGTCACTTCTCCGAGGAAGTGTCGAGAGTTACAACTTTAATTTCCTGATGCATTTAGGGTGACAGCAGCATCTCTAATTATCACCAACCTGCTTATTGTACAATAAAAATTCTTTATATAACTAAATGTGTTATTAAAAACACCATTAGATTCTTGAAAAGTAGATTCAAGTCTGATGAACCTCAAGGTTAACCTTGACAATGTTACACCTATTATTTCTTTACAAATACTGTTCCATCTCTTTATTATAAATATACTATACATAGTGTACTCAACTTATCTGTGAAGGTTTCTGGCGGTGCTCACCATTATTTACCTCGCAAAACTTCTTTGAAATTATGATAGGTTAAATTAGGCTGGTTAGGTTATGTCAAGTTATGGTTTTGTTAAAGTTGTTAGGTTACGGTTATGTTATGGTTAGGTTAAGTTAGGTTCAGTTAGGTTCGATTATATAAGATTTTTACATTTTATCACCCGGAAGTTAGGGTTCGCAAATTAGTTTTTTTGGGGGTTTCGGTATTAAAATGTAAAAATCTTATGTAACCGAACCTAACTGAACCGCACCAAACTTAACTTAACATAACCATAATATAACCGCAAACTAACCCAACAACCTTAACCTAATCATAACTTAACCTAACTTAACCAACATAACATAACTTCAAAGATGTTTTGCGAGGTAAATAATGGTGAGCACCGCCTGAAACCTTCACAGATGTGTTGATTACACTATGTATAGTATGTAAGACTTCATATATAATAAAGAGATGGAGCAGTAGTTGTAAAGAAATACCCCGTATTTTCATATATGTCTAATCTTTAGCGCTGATAGGCTTTCCCTGGTTAAGTTAGACTTGGGTAAAACTCAACTTTTACACCCATCCAAAAAACCTTACATTCCCACATGTCCTCATGTTTATTGGGAGAAGATGGGGATTGGGAATATCTTATTAACTATTTATTTGGGACGGTAATGAGTATCAGAATCATTTGTGTATATCAATGTAAAGTAGAGCTTCCCCTTAATCAAAATAAACTTTGGGGATATCTTATTTAACTATTCATATGCTACGGTTACAAATATTTTTGTACCTACACTAACATTTATGCAGAATTTTTGTACCATTTAATCTCTTTCACGTGCAAGTAAGTTGTTTTCTTGGGAGTATATATCAAAATTCAAAGAAAATAAATAATCTGGTTAGAGGCTGCTATTATATCTCCTTTGTTTCTGGTATTCATCACCATTGTTATACAATTTTAAATCTACAGTAGTATTTCTGATACGTTTCTCTACCACTTATTATCTTTCTCGTATATATACACTGTTTTTATTGGTGGTATATATTAATAATAGATTCCGAAAAGAGGCTGCTGTTATATATCTCCTTTGTTTTTGGTATTCATCACCACTATTATACAATCTGTGCCTACAGTAACATTTCTACAACATTTCTCTACCGCTTACTATCTTCCTCGTATATATACACTGTTTTATTGGAGGTATATATCAATATTAACCTCTGAGAAGTGGCTGGCTCAGGCTAGTGCAAAAAAACAGCGAACGAGTGTCGTCTGCTATAACCCACCTCCCAAATCAGATTCGACGGATTCATGAATCTGTTACAGATCACGAGTTAAGATGGTAAATAGAACACGATTTCGCGGCTAAGCCCCGCTGAGAGCGGCCAAGCCCCGCCCAGATTCAGTGATCTGAAACGGATTCACGCAAATAGAAGAGGCCTTTAGTAGTCTATCATGTGGAACCTTATCAAATGCTTTACTGAAGTCTAGATATATAATATCGTAATTCACATCACTATATACTGCCTCATAAGCATTCCTATAAAAAAGTTAATAAGTTAGTGAGACATGACCTACCCTTGCTGAACCTATGTTGTGAATCATTTATCATACTAAACTTTTCCAAATGCCCTCTAATCTTACTTGCAACAATAGACTCTAATAATTTACCTACAATTGAAATCAGATTGACGGGTCGGTAATTAGACATTAATGCTCTATTTTCCTTCTTAAAAATCGGAACTACGTTCGCTTGCCTCCACATTGAAGGAACCTCCCCTAAATCCACAGATTTCCTGAAAATATTAACTAACGGCTGGCTAACTACCTCTTTACATTCTTTAATTACCCTAGGATAAACTTCATCTGGACCTGGTGATTTAAACTTCTTCATTTTATCGATCTCCCTTACCACTAATTCCCTAGTTACTTCAACATCTATTAGCTTATCGCTTTCCTCTCCGCTAAATATTTGCTCGCAAACTGGAACTATGTTTTTGTCTTCCTTAGTAAAAACACTTAAGAAGTAATCATTAAGAACCTTACCCATATCCTCCCCCGAAATTACCATCTCTTCCTGACTTAATTTCAACGGATCCACCAATTCCCAGCTTTTTGTCCTATATACTTGGAAAAATCCTTTAGAGTCAGTTTTAACCTGGCTAGATACCTTAATTTCGTATTGTTTCTTTGTGTTAGCTTCTTAACTGATCTAGATAATTCAATATACTGTTCCCTATAGTTATTCTGTCCTGCCTTAACCTTTTATATATATATATATATATATATATATATATATATATATATATATATATATATATATATATATATATATGTTTCTTTTTAGTCCTATTATATACTTTAATATTTTAGTCATCCATTTTGGATCGTTCCTACGTGATCTTATCGCCCTGTATGGAATATTTAGTTTCTGATCTGCAATCAAATTGTCAAGGAAAAATGTATAAGCCTCCTCAGCCTTGACCTCACTGATTCCCCCTCTTGTAAAAACCTGATCTGACCTCCCTTCATCCTCTTTCCTCCCCTCTGAGTCTAACCTGACCTCACCTACCCCCTCAATCGGAATCCAGCTAATCCCCTCCAGGTGTCTTTTTAATCCCTCATAACTAGCCTTTCTAAAGCCAGATACCCTATGCTTATTGACAATCCCAACGTCTTTTTCCCCTTTTAGGATAAACCTAATTTCACAATGATCGCTGTTACCTAACTGCCCCCCAACCTCTGCTTCCTTAACTAAATCATCTCAGTTGGTTAGTATTTAATCTAGAATATTATCACCTCTAGTAGGTTCTCTGATTATCTGGTATAAAAAGTTATCCTGAACTAACTTTAACAAATCCTCAGCTTCATTATCACCTACCGTTAGTTCCCAGTCAATGTTCTTTAAATTAACATCACCCAATACACATAACTGTTCATACTTACATGCCCTATTAATCTCCTGCCATATAGGAATAGAATCTCCTCTACTCAAGCATGGAGGCCTATACACTACATCCAAAACTGTTTTTCTGGCTGCTTCCCTAACTTCCACCCATATGGATTCTACCCTGTCATCTATTTCAATCACATTATTTACACTACATTGCAATGTGTCCCTAACATAAAGTGCTATTCCTCCTTCTTTCCTTCCTTTTCTATCCTTGTGAAAAAAAAACTTGTACCACTCTATTTTTACTTCTGGACCAAATATCTTCCCTGACATATCCAACCAAGTTTCTGTTAAAGCAATAATATCGAACATTTCTACACTAGTCAACCCTCTAAGGAAGTCTATTTTATTTACAATACTCCTGCAGTTTGTATAGCAAACTTTCAAGCCACTACTTTTCTTCTTAACATTGTCATTACTCATGTCTCTGGTTATCTTCCCCTTACCGTCTATTTGAAAAAAGCCCGCAGGACATTCATTTACCTCTACATCCTCCCTAAAAAATTATGACTCCCCAGGTCCCTCTGGAGGCTCCTGGCCAGAGCCCCTGTTCCCCATCCTATCAGACACCTCTCCTATTCCTGCCCCAGGAAGACACACACACATCCTCCTCTCATTGTCCTTGGCACAAAACAACCTGCCTAGGCCCCTCACCTGACTGTCCCCAACAACAACAATTTTACCTTTTTTTCCTTTTTTATCTGAGGACCCATTCAGCGCCTCCAAATATATAATTTATTCAAGGAATCACACTTTTAAAATTAAAAAAATTTTAAATCCTATAAAAAGGTATTCTTTATTTTTAAAATTATGAAAAACATTTGAAATCGTTTAAAAGAAGATATTATTTATCTTAGTATAATAAATTGTGCGCAATTGCACGTAGGTATTCTACTTCATTTCTTTCCCCATATTCAGAAACAATTTTTTATATTCTTTCATCTGCTTTTCTGTATTTTAGTAATTTGATTTGAGGTTCTTGTCCAGCTAAAAGTTTCTCGAAATATTAATCTCGTCTCGTTTGGACTCGTTTAAGACCATGGAGGAAGTTTCATATTGATGGATGCAACATTCTTAGTTCGCTTCGTAGTCGTCTGTTGCTGCTTCTGCATGGTTATTGGTTCTATCTTCTCCTTGTAAAGTTCCTTGGTACATGTTCCACATCTGTGTGGGAAACAATGGTTGTCTTCCCCAGTTCCACTCCGATGTGGACGACTAATATAATTATCTTAAAACCAATTTAAAAGCGGAACCAAAAATTCCTCAGGCAAGGCCGTCGCAATAGCATCCACGTGACGGTCAATATCATCATTTGGTACAAAAGAAAGTGCCATTACCATTTTAGCATTTAACGCAAAATCGGGAATACTATTATATGAACCCATGAGACCCATACTTTTGATTTGTTTTAGTAAGTTTTGCGAGAAATGGAACAGACAGCCTCTAATTTCTGCATTAGGAAAGCTGGTTTTCATGGTTGCAAAAGCTCCATACTCAAAATCACAGCTTATGACATCGGGGTGTGCATTTGGTACCATCTTCTTAACCATTTCAATCATTCTCATATAAGTTACACTTTGCTTATTCTGTAAGACTGCATATAGTACAGGGAGCACGCCTCCATGTTTCTTAACCAGAATTATATATACTTGATGAAATAAATGTGGTGCTATCGCAAATGTTCCATCGACATACCTAATTCTTGAAGTTGCTAGATGTTCCAACCAGCTCTCTCTTCCAAAAATAAAAATTCTATCGATGCCCGTTCCTCTATCCATCAAACAAAATTTGTTCTCTATTCCTGGTGCCGGCTTATATGTTTTGTATTCGTGAGGCAATTCTAACTCTTGAATAGAACTTGGATTTTCAGAAACTTTGTTGACTTCATCCCGTTTCCGCCGATTTATTTTACGCATTGCTTGCCTATTAGGTAATTGTGCAAAGCCAGCTTGAGACATATTTTCTATGCACATGTTAATAATAATGCTTGAAGGCTCACATGTCTTCTCAGCTCGATGTCTTGCATCTGTTTTTGCCTTTTCCACCTCGACTTCAACTGCAGATGGGGGATGGGTATGTTCGTTAATCTTCTTAATTACGGTTTCCTCAAATGTATGAATTCTGGCAAAGACATCTATTATAGCTGAATAGTCTGGCGCTGAAACGCCAGCGCTGAATAGTCTGGCGCTGAAACGGCGGCGCTGAATAGTCTGGCGCTGAAACGGCGGCGCTGAAACACCAGCGCTGAAGCGGCGGCGCTAAAACACCGGCGCTGAAACGGCGGCGCTGAATCGTAACGTACCCATCTACTCTGAAAATGCGGCGCTGAACTGGGCCATTCCTTTAGTAGATCTGTAGTAATCCTGCGAATGTGCAGATGATCCCAGAGTTTTTCGCAATTCACTGAATCAAATGCCTTCTTAAGATTAACATAGGTTTCAAGCACCTTGTTTAGTCATACTTTTCAATCTCTGCCTATCAACTTCCCCCTATCCTTCTAGCTGGAAGTATGCCTACATACATCCTTTTCCCAAAAAAAGTGACTGCTCCAATCACTCAAACTACCGTCCGTCTCTCCTTAATAGAAAGATTCAGAGGCATTTATCCCCTCTCAACCTTTTATCTGATCGTCAGTATGGCTTTCAATCTGCACGCCCTACTGGCGATCTTCTTGTTTTCATGACTGACTTTTGGTCATCCTCTTTTGGGAGTTTCCTTCATCTATCCACTAGACAAAATCTTCCAGACAACTATACCCACTTCTTGATGACACACATCTATCTTCCTCTTCTACACTGAACATTTTTGGGCTACCCTTTACTATAACTGAACTGGAATTCTCCTCTCTTGCTAAATCCGCTTCCAATTTTTCTTGCCCCTTCTTGTTGCTAACTTTGTACAGGGGTCCCATCTTGCATCTCACGTATATAGGAGGCCCTACGCATACAAGATTGAGTTAAAAGCATTTCGTTGTATTAACTCGCCTCTAACTGACTGTCTTCAACCCCTTAAACTCTGCGGCCATGGCGCATCTCTTAATATCTTATGCCGTTTTTTTCTTGTTAACTGCCCTGCGTTCAGTAAGGCCCCCTATTCGGCTTGCCACCCGAGGGAGGTGTCTTAAGGCGTGGTCACTCTAGCTTCTGATATCGCTGGGTATATGGCTGGATTGGCCAGCCATTTACGTTGCATTGGCTACTGAATCTTGCTGCACCGAACTAGCTGTCAGAACGGTCTTCACTGGCATGTTTTGCAAGCGCCTAGCGTTTATTCAGTATATATGCAACGAAAATAAATATTGCATTTCAATTTTTCAATGACGTTTTATGAGTATGAGTAAAATAGGATAGACGACCATACAAGAAAACACCCAAATATACAATTGAATTTGATGCAAATATGCAAAGATAGCATTTCCTTCTCGCATGACATATATGTAACGGTGAAAGAGGTCACAAGAAGAAGAAGAAGAAGACCAAAATAAACCTTTCTACAAAGGCCAAAAACATGAATAGTTCAATTCATTGGTCCCATGACGCTATTATAAGTCTCATGGAAAAAGTTCATGACCAGAAGAAGAAGAGAAGTGCCTTCATAATAGCTTGTGTTGTTGTTATGATCAGCTGATTCCGCAAGGCGAGTGGTTCTACTTGTGCGTGTGACCAGGCTGGTAGTCGTATCGCTGTAAAGGCAGGGAAAACGGATGCCAGTCAAGCATTAGCAATATCTAGTGTGACAATAGCTTTACTGAACGCAGGGCTGCTCTTCTGAACTTGCTAGCTGCATGCTTCCCTCCTCCCGTGGTCTCGCTGCACACGATATTCTACTCGCTCTCATCCCTTTTCTGTCTTAATAATTTATGCAAGAGTTGACCAGTATCTTCACCCTTCTTCCTGAATCTTATTTCTCATCTTTTTCAGAAGAAATCAATCGAGCACAATATCCCCAGCTAAAACAAGCTAAAAATGAAGGCGAGATAGCTTACTTTCGCCATACAAAACTTATGATAAAAGAAAAGAAGGCAAGTGAGAACATAATGAAAGTGAACAAATCCCGCTTGTCGCCAGACCCTGTAAAGAGAACAGTAGGAAAAATAGAGGCTGGGGGTGGAGGTCCAGTTTAGTATGAAAGGTGTCTTGAAACTCCTCCTTTGAAAAAGTTCAAGTTATAGGCAGGCGAAAAATCAGACAAAGGAAGAGAGTTCCAGAGTCTACAAGTGAAAGGAATGATAAAATAAAGATACTGGTAAGCTCCTGCATTAGAAAGATGGACAGAATAGAGATGAGAAGAAGTAGCAAGTTTTGTGCAGCGAGGCCGCAGGAGTGGTGGTGGCATGCAGTTAGTAAGTTTAGAAGAGCAGTCAGCATAAAACTAGCGGTAGAAATGAAATACAGATGCAACATTGCGTCGGTGACTTAAAGAATCAAGATAGACAGTCACGAAATAACGGTTTAACCTGGGGGGGGGGGGGGGAAGGGGAAGTCTGCCCTGACAGTCCTCCCCCAACCTAGTCTAACCTATCGTAGCCTAACCTAGCCGGGGAGTTTCGCCTCTCTCTGGTCACCTCCTCCAAACTAAACAAATCATACAAATCAACGTATTTCAAATTACAATAAATACCTTAATTAAAATTAGATGATCTAGCCTCCAAAAATGTTCCTTTGAAATCCGACACCGTAATAGTTGTAGTGTTTGCTACGCTTTTTTGGAGTAATTATCGGTATCTACCACATTACCACAGATGTTTTCTCTATCAGAGCTGGCCGGCCACTTACAATGTCTTCGGGAAGACATCGTGTAAATATAGGAAATAAATTCCCCCATTATCTTTAGAATGAAAATGCACTATAATAGTTATAGACACAACCACTGCACACACAACCCATGGCCGCCATTATGAGACTGGTATCTAAGCATTTGTAAGTCCACAATAATGAAGCTGTGCAATAGTACCGATTATTCTGTGAAATTTCTAAAGAGATTCTGTGGACACACTAAAGCCGTCCCCCTAATAATAAAACCACCACAAACTTGTTGTACATTAGGCCGGGTACACACACGCGAACAGAACATCGTAACGTAACTCCGTCGTGTAACAAAAACGTCAGTGTGGATGGGACCTCGTAACGTCACTGCGTAACATCCGAGCGAACATTATGTTTCGCATCGAGGTTCCCTCCCGGTCCACCAATTGTGGTTTTTTGCACGTCGCATCAAAGGATGTTAGGATAGTGGCCCTGATTTTCTATTTCCGCATAAAAAAAATCGATAGGGACTAATCAAATTAACTTTGAGCTAAAAAATGTATATGAAAAAGTTCAATCACTTTACCAATAGTACCTACACTAGGGTGGATAATTTTTACACTTTTTTCGACTTTTTCCCTTTTGGGTACTGCTAATAATCATTGGTACACCTTGTAAATGACATATTCAAAGGCCGATTGATATAGGATCATATCTTCTGCTGCCCCAAGTAGTTGGAACAAATTAAAAACATGGAATTTTTTCAGTATTTTATATTAAAAATTCCTAAAATTCTACGAGCTTGTCTGTAATTTAGAGGTAATTATAATATGCAAACTAATGACCTATATATCATTTGTGCAAAGGTACATCAATATACTATAAAATCTTCCTCTGCCCCAATTAAAATCAATATTGCATATTTATAGGAACGGCAAAAAACACTGCAACTATGACTTCTTGCGCTGAATTTATAATAATGTATATTTTCTGTTTTCAGTCTATTATTTTATCAAATAGAATATAGCTTTTCGCTTATTTTTTTTCTCATTTTGTATTGAAGAAAAAATTACCCAGAACTCACCACGAAGAAGTGGCTGTATTTCGAGTTCCACCCTACTCCAACCCGACCGTCGTTCCGATCACCCTACCACTGCTGGAACTATTTACGAGCTAAATTCTTTTTTGTTTCAAATCTTGGCATCTGTTGGCATAAAAAGAAAATTGTTGATTCAATAAATCCATCCCGGCTGCTTCTCCCACAAACTTTCTCAGAAGCCTCCGTAACAAGCTTAATGTGACGTTCCACTGTTTGAATGTGACACGGAGTAGCTTTTGCTTGATAACTTGGAACATCTCCTGTACGAATGAATTCCATGATATTTTCCATCTTTATGTTCTTTGTAAGAAGAGGTTCTAGCAGCTCCATGTCATAATATGACTAAGCATTGAAATGCAGAGTGGGCACTTTCAAAGTTCTCACAATCTGGTGCTGTGCTTCGTGCCTTCAAGATCCTCCTCTCTTATGTGATCTTTCTCGTCGTGAATCATATTTATTAGAATATATTCATGGTGACCGTAGTAAGCATTTCGTTGAATAACTAGTTTTACTATTTCTGTGTTCTGCAGTCCAATTTTTCAACTCCGACTATTGTTTATTCAGTATATATGCAACGAAAATAAATATTGCATTTCAATTTTTCAATGACGTTTTATGAGTATGAGTAAAATAGGATAGACGACCATACAAGAAAACACCCAAATATACAATTGAATTTGATGCAAATATGCAAAGATAGCACAAAGGGCAAGATGGCACACTCTCGTTGGCTCACAACTGCTAACAGATTTCTCCGACTCTACATGGCTACAGATAATCCATCAAATTAGTTTGTGACAATTATCAAATTCATCATGACTGTTTATGCTCCAATGTGGTTCATCATCAAATGGAACCCTTCAGTAACAAAAGCTGCTAAGTACCTTCATGAAACAATAGTCGGAGTTGAAAAATTGGACTGCAGAAAACAGAAATAGTAAAACTAGTTATTCAACGAAATGCTTACTACGGTCACCATGAATATATTCTAATAAATATGATTCACGACGAGAAAGATCACATAAGAGAGGAGGATCTTGAAGGCACGAAGCACAGCACCAGATTGTGAGAACTTTGAAAGTGCCCACTCTGCATTTCAATGCTTAGTCATATTATGACATGGAGCTGCTAGAACCTCTTCTTACAAAGAACATAAAGATGGAAAATATCATGGAATTCATTCGTACAGGAGATGTTCCAAGTTATCAAGCAAAAGCTACTCCGTGTCACATTCAAACAGTGGAACGTCACATTAAGCTTGTTACGGAGGCTTCTGAGAAAGTTTGTGGGAGAAGCAGCCGGGATGGATTTATTGAATCAACAATTTTCTTTTTATGCCAACAGATGCCAAGATTTGAAACAAAAAAGAATTTAGCTCGTAAATAGTTCCAGCAGTGGTAGGGTGATCGGAACGACGGTCGGGTTGGAGTAGGGTGGAACTCGAAATACAGCCACTTCTTCGTGGTGAGTTCTGGGTAATTTTTTCTTCAATACAAAATGAGAAAAATAAATAAGCGAAAAGCTATATTCTATTTGACAAAATAATAGACTGAAAACAGAAAATTTACATTATTATAAACTTAGGGCAAGAAGTCATAGTTGCAGTGTTTTTGGCCGTTCCTATAAATACGCAATATTGATTTTAATTGGGGCAGAAGAAGATATTATAGTATATTGATGTCCACGCGCCCAAAAAACTATCGGCACCCCAGGGAGCGATGAAGTACGAAATCATTCGCATTAGTTCATTCGGTAAGATTGGCATGCCTGCCTCATTCATAAAAAACGGTGGAATTGCCGTTAGTACCCTATTGTTCTAATGAATAGTTATTTTTGTCGGTAAAATATTATTTACACGTAAGAACACAAATGAAGGTCACGAGAGCGATAATTAAAATGTTAAGTTCAAAGCTATCAAGAAACTGGACGGAATAAGCAAATTTTATGAGAGAATTGTGCGTCATGAACTGGTATTCTATATTTCATTTGAGTCATTCTGAAGTTAAGCTTCTCAATATTATTGGGAAATAAATAGCAGTGTGGTAGATATATAATATAAACATCACTTTTCTTAAGTGGCATTGCAAAACTATCACGTATTGAATGGGATCACTTGAAACGAGAATTGAGTAATGAACCCTGATTCGAACTTTTTTTCGAAACACCCTGAGTTTAAGCAAACGATGTCAATATCGTTGGGAAATTTTTATGTAGTGTATCAGTCACAATGGAAACCTCACCAGAATCACGTCAAACCATCATCGTCCTTCACGAAGAAGGGCGAAGCAATGGGGAGATCGCCAGGCGACTTGAAATATCCAAGCACACCGTGGCTAGATATTACTGAGTGACAAATGCAACATCAGTGGCAGTCAGTGCTACCAACAAATATGTCATTTTCCATAAATATAAGTTCCTGTCTGATAATGTTTCCTACGGTAGGGGTGCCGATAGTTTTTTGGGCGCATGTACCTTTGCACAAATGATATATAGGTCATTAGTTTGCATATTATAATGACCCCTAAATTATAGACAAGCTCGTAGAATTTTAGGAATTTTTAAAATAAAATACTGAAAAAATTCCATGTTTTTAATTTGTTCCAACTACTTGGGGCAGCAGAAGATATGATCCTATATCAATCGGCCTTTGAATATGTCATTTACAAGGTGTACCAATGATTATTAGCAGTACCCAAAAGGGAAAAAGTCGAACAAAGTGTAAAAATTATCCACCCTAGTGTAGGTACTATTGGTAAAGTGATTGAACTTTTTCATTTAAATTTTTTAGCTCAAAGTTAATTTGATTAGTCCCTATCGATTTTTTTTATGCGGAAATAGAAAATCAGGGCCACTATCCTAACATCCTTTGATGCGACGTGCAAAAAACCACAATTGGTGGACCGGGAGGGAACCTCGATGCGAAACATAATGTTCGCTCGGATGTTACGCAGTGACGTTACGAGGTCCCATCCACCCTGGCGTTTTTGTTACACGACGGAGTTACGTTACGATGTTCTGTTCGCGTGTGTATACCCGGCCTAATGTACAACAAGTTTGTGGTGGTTTTATTATTAGGGGGACGGCCTTAGTGTGTCCACAGAATCTCTTTAGAAATTTCACAGAATAATCGGTTCTATTGCACAGCTTCATTATTGTGGACTTACAAATGTTTAGATACCAGTCTCATAATGGCGGCCATGGGTTGTGTGTGCAGTGGTTGTGTCTATAATTATTATAGTGCATTTTCATTCTAAAGATAATGGGGGAATTTATTTCCTATATTTACACGATGTCTTCCCGAAGACATTGTAAGTGGCCGGCAAGCTCAGATAGAGAAAACATTTGGGGTAATGTGGTAGATACCGATAATTACTCCAAAAAAGCGTAGCAAACACTACAACTATTACGGTGTCGGATTTCAAAGGAACATTTTTGGAAGCTGGAACATCTAATTTTAATTAAGGTATTTATTGTAATTTGAAATACGTTGATCTGTATGATTTGTTTAGTTTGGAGGAGGTGACCAGAGAGAGGCGAAACTCCCCGGCTAGGTTAGGCTACGATAGGTTAGACTAGGATGGGGGAGGGCTGTCAGGGCAGACTTCCCCTTCTCCCCCCCCCCCAGATTAAAACGTTATTTCGTGACTGTCTATCTTGATTCTCTAAGTCACCGACGCAATGTTGCATCTGTATTTCATTTCTACCGCTAGTTTTATGCTGACTGCTTTTCTAAACTTACTAACTGCATGCCACCACCACTCCTGCGGCCTCATTGCACAAAACTTGCTACTTCTTCTCATCTCTATTCTGTCCATCTTTCTAATGCAGGAGTTAACCAGTATCTTTATTCTTTCATTCCTTTAACTTGTAGACTCTGGAACTCTCTTCTTTTGTCTGATTTTTCGACTGCCTATGACTTGAACTTTTTCAAAGGAGGAGCTTCAAGACACCTTTCATACTAAACTGGACCTCCACCCCCTGCCTCTATTTTTCTTACTGTTCTCTTTACAGGGTCTGGCGACAAGCGGGATTTGTTCACTTTCATTATGTTCTCACTTGCCTTCTTTTCTTTTATCATAAGTTTTGTATGGCGGAAGTAAGCTATCTCGCCTTCATTTTTAGCTTGTTTTAGCTGGGGATATTGTGTTCGATTGATTTCTTGTGAAAAAGATGAGAAATAAGATTCAGGAAGAAGGGTGAAGATACTGGTCAACTCTTGCATAAATTATTAAGACAGAAAAGGGATGAGAGCGAGTAGAATATCGTGTGCAGCGAGACCACGGGAGGAGGGAAGCATGCAGCTAGCAAGTTCAGAAGAGCAGCCCTGCGTTCAGTAAATCTACGGTCACATTAGATATTGCTAATGCTTGACTGGCATCCGTTTTCCCTGGCTTTACAGCGATACGACTACCAGCTTGGTCACACTCACAAGTAGAACCACTCGCCTTGCGGAATCAGCTGATCATAACAACAACACAAGCTATTATGAAGGCACTTCTCTTCTTCTTCTGTTCATGAACTTTTTCCATGAGACTTATAATAGCGTCATGGGACCAATGAATTTAACTATTCATGTTTTTGGCCTTTGTAGAAAGGTTTATTTTGGTCTTCTTCTTCTTCTTCTTCTTGTAACCTCTTTCACCGTTCCATATATGTCATGCGAGAAGTAAATGCTATATTTGCATATTTGCATCAAATTCAATTGTATATTTTGGTGTTTTCTTGTATGGTCGTCTATCCTATTTTACTCATACTCATAAAACGTCATTGAAAAATTGAAATGCAATATTTATTTTCGTTGCATATATACTGAATAAACGCTAGGCGCTTGCAAAACATGCCAGTGAAGACCGTTCTGACAGATAGTTCGGTGCAGCAACAATCAGTAGCCAATGCAACGTAAATGGCTGGCCAATACAGCCATATACCCAGCGAAATCAGAAGCTAGAGTGACCACGCCTTAAGACACCTCCCTCGGGTCGCGAGCCGAATGGGGGGCCTTACTGAACGCAGGGCAGTTAACAAGAAAAAAACGGCATAAGATATTAAGAGATGCACCATGGCCGCAGAGTTTAAGGGGTTGAAGACAGTCAGTTAGAGGCGAGTTAATACAACGAAAAGCTTTTCACTCAATCTTGTATGCGTAGGGCCTCCTATATACGTGAAATGCAAAATGGGACCCCTGTACAATGTTAGCAACAAGAAGGGGGAGAAAAATTGGTGTAGACGACACAGAACAACTAACTTCTTGGAAGCGGATTTAGCAAGAGAGGAGAATTCCAGTTCAGTTATAGTAAAGAGTAGCCCAAAAATGTTCAGTGTAGAAGAGGAAGATAGATGTGTGTCATCAAGAAGTGGGGATAGTTGTCTGGAAGATTTTGTCTAGTGGATAGATGAAGGAAACCCCCAAAAGAGGATGACCAAAAATCAGTCATGAATACAAGAAGATCGCCACTAGGGCGTGCAGATTGAAAGCCATACTGACGATCAGATAGAAGGTTGAGATGGGATAAATGCCTCTGAATCTTTCTATTAAGGAGAGACGGACGGTAGTTTGAGTGATTGGAGCAGTCACTTTTTTTGGGAAAAGGATGTATGTAGGCATACTTCCAGCTAGAAGGATAGGGGGAAGTTGATAGGCAGAGATTGAAAAGTTTGACTAAACAAGGTGCTTGAAACCTATGTTAATCTTAAGAAGGCATTTGATTCAGTGCATTGCGAGAAACCCTGGGATCATCTGCACATTCGCAGGATTACTACAGATCTACTAAAGGAATGGCCCAGTTCAGCGCCGCTGTTTCAGCGCCGCCATTTCAGCGCTAGACTAATCAGCGCTGCCGTTTCAGCGCCAGACTATTCAGCGAGCGCCACCCATTCAGCGCCACCAAATATATAATTTATTTAAGGAATCACACTTTTAAAATAAAAAAAAAATTTTTATTTTAAAAAAAGGTATTCTTTATTTTTAAAATTATGAAAAACATTTGAAATCGTTTAAAAGAAGATATTATTTATCTTAGTATAATAAATTGTGCGCAATAGCACCTAGATATTCTACTTCATTTCTTTCCCCATATTCAGAAACAATTTTTTATATTCTTTCATCTGCTTTTCTGTATTTTAGTAATTTGATTTGAGGTTCTTGTCCAGCTAAGAGTTTCTCGAAATATTAATCTCGTCCCGTTTGGACTCGTTTAAGACCATGGAGGAAGTTTCATATTGATGGATGCAACATTCTTAGTTCGCTTCGTAGTCGTCTGTTGCTGCTTCAGCATGGTTATTGGTTCTATCTTCTCCTTGTAAAGTTCCTTGGTACATGTTCCACATCTGTGTGGGAAACAATGGTTGTCTTCCCCAGTTCCCCTCCGATGTGGACGACTAATATAATTATCTTAAAACCAATTTAAAAGCGGAACCAATTCCTCAGGCAAGGCCGTCGCAATAGCATCCACGTGACGGTCAATATCATCATTTGGTACAAAAGAAAGTGCCATTACCATTTTAGCATTTAACGCAAAATCGGGAATACTATTATATGAACCCATGAGACCCATACTTTTGATTTGTTTTCGTAAGTTTTGCGAGAAATGGAACAGACAGCCTCTGATTTCTGCATTAGGAAAGCTGGTTTTCATGGTTGCAAAAGCTGCATACTAAAAATCACAGTTTATGACATCGGGGTGTGCATTTGATACCATCTTCTTAACCATTTCAATCATTCTCATATAAGTTACACTTTGCTTATTCTGTAAGAC
>JAXIVD010003549.1:0-37500 GCA_036785275.1 Cancer borealis
CTGACTTCTTCCCAACCCAGTATAAACACAATGACATGTGGCAGATGAAGGCCAACAGGCGTGATTGGGAGCAGCGCTATATTTCACCACAGTACTGGGAGGCTGTCAGCTTAAAGAATCTCAATGAAATGGCAAGTAATCAATAACTGTGCATTCATAGGAAGGATAATTTATTTAATATGTATATATATATATACATATATACATATATATATGTATATATATGTATGTATGTAAATATATATATATATATATATATATATATATATATATATATATATATATATATATATATATATATGTATATGTATATATGTATATATATATATATATATATATATATATATATATATATATATATATATATATATATATATATATGTATATATATATATATATATATATATATATATATATATATATATATATATATATATATATATATATATATATATAAATGTGTGTGTGTGTGTGTGTGTGTGTGTGTGTGTATATATATATATATATATATATATATATATATATATATATATATATATATATATATATATATATATATATATATATTTATATATATATATATATATATATATATATATATATATATATATATATATATATATATATATATATATATATACATATATATATATATATATATATATATATATATATATATATATATATATATGTATATATACATATATATATATATATATATATATATATATATATATATATATATATATATATATATATATATATATATATGTATGTATATATATATATATATATATATATATATATATATATATATATATATATATATATATATATATATATATATATAGAGAGAGAGAGAGAGAGAGAGAGAGAGAGAGAGAGAGAGAGATCGTGTGTGTGTGTGTGTGTGTGTGTGTGTGTGTGTGTGTATGAGATTATTCATATTGAGAAAGTAAGAATGCATTATTGAGCGTTTCCTAAATTTTATTTACATTACAGCCGATTAATAACGATATTGATAGAATGAAAGAATATAATTAATTCCAAAAGTATTAGTTTCGGGGAAAACTATAAAGTGAACAATAAAAACAGATTGAAATTTTTTCGAAAGTTGACTTATTATTATTATTCTTTTGAACTTCTGGAAACTTATGATAAAGACGCATTTAATGAGGACCCAATGTATACTATGGGCCTAAATTTATACCTTTTAAATACTAATTTTTTTTTTTTTTCTTCTTCTTCCAGCCCTGCCCTGATGTGTACTGGTTTCCCCTGTTCACACCCAGGTTCTGTAATGAACTTATTGAGCTGGCCGATGATAACGGTGGATGGTCAGATGGTACCAATAAAGTGAGTAAGACAATCTCAATTAGAAATTCATGAAGATTATCACTCACCTCACAACTAAGAGGTTTGGCGTTGGAATCTGCAGGCAGGCAGAGACAATTAGGGCTTCTATTCTATTACACTGTAACACTTGTCCACTGACCAGAAGATAGTACAGACATAAGTCTAGAATGTTTAACCTCGCTGTCTGGCAGGAAGGAAAGGTCAGGAATCCTGCAATCCTGGCTGTGTGTGTGATTTTACACGAGCAATAGTCTTGAAATCCTTGGATGGAAGAAAATTGTTTTATAATAATTTAAATAAGTCATGTTTCATGTCTACTGTGAATATTATGTTAACTTTCAGCATTACAATATTACTTTACTAACCTTTATTTGACTATTCATCTGTCATATCACTTGCATCAATCGCTATATTTTGTGTATTTCAGGATCCTAGACTGAATGGTGGTTATGAGAATGTACCAACTGTTGACATACACATGAACCAAATGGAATTTGAACAAGAGTGGCTCTGGATTCTTCGTCATTATGTTAAACCTATGGCAGAGAAAGTCTACATAGGATACGATAGTGATGTAAGTATAAATATTCCTAAAAAGTAATTCAGATTCATAGAGTAAACTTCGGTGTGGATTCCTTATTTATTTCCTATGAGCATTCGTTAGAAAAGGTAATGTGAACTAAATGTTCACATTTAATTGGATGAGATTAATGCATTCTTTTTGTTTTATCCAGGCCCGAGCCATCATGAACTTCATAGTGAGGTACAAACCCACTGAGCAGTCCTTCTTGCGTCCTCACCATGATTCTTCTACTTACACAGTTAATATTGGACTTAATCGCCCACTCATCGACTATGAGGTAAGTCCTTGTATAGCATGACTTTGTATGCCATGCCTACATACCTGGTAACTCACACAGTCTACTTTTACATTATTGTCGTAATTCAAATTGAAGAAGAGTCAAGCTAAGTTTTTATCAATGTTTTCCATAGAACAGAATTATCATAAGTAAATGTCATTTTTTTTCAGGGAGGTGGTGCTCATTTCATCAGGTACAACTGTTCAGTGGTGAACACAAGAGTGGGATGGGCATTGATGCATCCCGGCCGCCTCACCCACTACCATGAGGGTTTGCAGACTGTCAAAGGAACACGTTATATCATGGTATCCTTTATTGATCCATGATTTATCAATGTATTTGGTAGATCATTTTTTATTTTTTTTTTATTTTATTAGAATTTATAGTCTGTAAGATAGTAACAATTTACTGATCTTTTCTGTTACATTTGTTTATCATATCTCTACTTAAGTATATAATTCCACAAAACGTTTGACAGATTGTTGTGTATGGGTGTTCCTTAGGTTTGCAGATCATTATGTAATAATCAAATTGCATTCCAATGATTTTTAGCTGAAAAACAAAAATTCATACGTCAGAGCATATAGATAGGTGCCAGAATGCCTTATATCTTTCCAGGCCTTGCATTGTGCTGAAGTCATAACTAAAAATAGCTGTCATTGACTGACAATTCCACTTATGTAATTGGCTTCATTGTGCACTAATTGAGGCACTCGTTCTAGTAAGGGCACAAGCGCCTCTTCTACCAAATCACATATTTCAGTACAACATATTTTAGCAAGGCTTCCTCTATCTCGTAGTGTATTACTTGTTCCCTTCTGCAAATATATGTAAGTTGTAGTAAGTAATAGAAAAACAGTAGCCTCCTGAAAAATTGCGATTTGCTAATTTGTCTTTCAAAATTTGATTGGTTTTCTCAGCAATTCAAATGTTCATAAACAACAGAACACATGATATTCAAACTTGTAATAGTTGAATATTTACTATCTAAATTTAGTGCCAACAACACACTTGTTTATTGTGCTTGAATGCAGCTTTGCCTAATATGGATTAGTGTAAGAACTGAAAACTTACAGAATCCACTCATACTTCTCTTTACTTTCATTAAATTTCCATTACCTGTTTATACTGAATTGTTTTTCAGATAAAAAGAGCAGAACACATAGATATATATGCTCAACCAACCCTAAAGAGGGTTAGCCGAGACGAGGCACGCATACATACACCCATGCATACACACATACACTCCTCTCACTTAGTCCTTAGGTCCCCAGTGGAAAAGAGAAGTAAACCCCACCCTCCCGGTGAAATGCTCCAAGAGAGGTACTTATGGGGACGTAGGCGGTGCTGCAGACTTAGTGATTCCCTGTGTCCTCTCTTTCCGGTTCCTTTAGTGTCTCACATACACAAGAGAGCAGCTGCAGCCTGCCCTCTAAAGACAACTTCTACTACTACTTACATTACACTACATGCAATCCAATCAATGATTAATTGGTAAGTTTCTGTCACCTTTTTATTAATAAGCAACCCATCATTACGTGGTTATGAAGGTGGCAAGTTTCCATTTTAGGTGTGATGGAAGCTGTAAGCTGCAGAAATAACTTAGTGACAGAATCACGAGGGGAAATGAGTAACTAGTGACTAGCAAAATCTGTATTGGAGGACAAATTGTATATAGTATTACTCAATGTGATATTTGTGGATTTTGATATGTGACCAAAAGTTTGTGTTCAATTACTTGTCCTAGGTAATTTATAATTAGTATTTTTTTTATCAATAGAGCTCTTTTTTGTAAAGCATTGTAGGTCATCTTTGCCAGACCATATAATTTAAAAGACACAATTACCGCAAAAAATTAAGTGCATTTACAAAAGGCTTTGGCAAAATATTTATATTTTTTTTACATATTCTTACTATGAAACATTGAAATGCAAGAGTATTTTCTGTTTCCATGATTGCATACATTCCCATACTCAAACAACACTTGTTTTATGAACTTTTGAATGTTCAAACATAATGGAAATTCAAAAAAAAGCATAACATTTAAAGGTAGTATAGATTGAAATGCAAATTTAGATAATGAAAAGTAGTAACTCACTATCAGTCATTTATAATGGAGTATTTATAGCAAGCCACGAATTGACAAGTGACTTACTTAAATATTTTAATTAGGTTTTCTTTATATATAGTATGTATATATATATATATATATATATATATATATATATATATATATATATATATATATATATATATATATACAAAACCGATTTCATAGGGAAAACTTTATTGATTTTTTCAAAGTTCATGTAAGAATTCTTTTGCAAGAGATGGAAGTATCTATTTGCATTACAAATTTCATCCCAGACTGTTCCGTAGACATCAACTTATATTTACTTTGCATGTTTGTGTCATATAGGTATAAGAACTGGTACAATTGTTATGAATACTGAATACTCTACTGTTGTATTGTCTTGTGTTTTGAAACAATGAGAAATTTATCTAATGGGTAGCCATGAAAGAGCTGCGGCCAGAAATCGAATCCCTGACAGGACACCATAATTATCACCATGTTCTAATTGAAGTGTGATCAATATTAAGTATCCCGTCACGACTTAGCTTCCCTCCATAAATTAGTTTCTAGGCTCCTATGTTCTTGTGTTTCTGTGGCTCCATTTTCTCTTTTTTTTTTATTATTTTGCTTTGGTAGCGTCTCTTTGTAAAAAGCCGCAAATCAAGTGAGTTTTCTTCCTTCAAACTTCATATTCTTCCTTGGATATCTTCACCGTTTCCACCACTATAATGCCTTGTATTTTGAAACACTAACAAACTCATCCATGGGAGAGATGCAACTAAGGACCCAATCCCTGACAGAATGCTCCACCTATACTCTATACAAAAATCGAAGGCGGAGGATGCTCTTCCTACTGGGGTGAGAGGCTGGCCATCACCACACCGTGCTAGATGATTGTTTGACAGTGACAGGCTGAGTGTCGTGAAAAATTAGACACCTGATATCACTTCATTGTTTCCTTAATATTTCCTTGTATGAAGTCTTATAAGTACTTCAAAAAGGAGACTAAAATGTCATCGTGAATAAATTTGCTAACAATAAGTGCCAAAAAATATCAGTATAATGCGATCTGGAAGGCAATAATGAGTGATGAAAAAAAAAGTTGTGAATAAACTGAGCGACAGAGGTAACTAAACGGGCCATGGTACAGCGCCCGGTCACCAAAAGGATGGAGGATTATAAGGCCTGACCTCTGGTTTCAAGGGAGAGAGAGAGAGAGAGAGAGGGGGAAGGGGGGGAAGGCTAATGAGAATGAAGGAAGAAGAAATATAATTTAAGTAATTTATTTTATAATAATATATATAATTAAATTTACTGAAATAATCATGAAAAATTTTATAAATATTATTGTCTATTTTCCTCAAAAAAAAAACTAGCAGTTGTAATTTGTCAGGCCACCAGTCAGAGATTACTGGGAAGGGTTAGGTCTAATGAGGTTGTGGGCCGCCTTTATACGGTAGATTGAGAAGTGGAAGGATGTGAGTGGTGTCAGGTCCTTAGGGGACCTGAGAGGATTAACAGGGGTCTGTCCTCTCATCCCCCTAGCCCCCCTATACTGATCACCAAAATGAATCCAAATTAATGACGCTCCACCCATCATTTCAGCAGCCATTCTCAGGGTGAGGGGAGCAAGAAAGGCCTTCGATTTTTTAATAGATTATAGTACCATAATGATCACCAAGGTCCAAGTGGAGTTTGGTCCACATTTACTGTCCCGTCATTACACTATTGATCAGGCTTTCCCATGGTGATGAAATATACTATTGGTGCTATTTTTATTGATAGTGTTATTTTATTTGTATTCTTAAGTAAAGCTACCAAAGTGGTTACACAAAGTGTATGCATGCCATATGTAAAATATGTTTATGATAGCAATAAAAGTTTTTACACAATGTCAACCATAGTTAAGACAAATTTTTCATCATAACCCTCTTTTTAAAGGAAATATTACTTCTGTAAATCTATTATACAGAAATGCTTAATTTTACTTAAATAAATGTTTCAGTAATCAAAACTATAAAGTAATGTTTTATGTTTTGAAACACTAAAATTAACCTAATGGAAGCGCAATCCCTAAAGTTTTGAAACACAGAGGAATTGATTGATCTGAAGGAGTAAGTAAGTGAAATTGTTGTGGCCAGGAATCAAACCGCTAATAATACTGTTACGATGGGGGATATTGGCGCGAATGTTTCGCGGGTTTTGGGGAGAAGACGCGGGATTAGGAGCGTCACCTGGCAGTCTGGGTAGCGTGAACTAGCGTCTTGTTCAGGGGAAGATGTGGGTGCCGATTGTTTATAGAAGGATAAGGTTCAGTAAACCAGAGAGGATTGGGAGTGCTGTGGTTTCCTCACCCTGCCCCAGATGCCCAGAAGGTTATAGTGTGTTACCTCGCAGTCCACCAATACATGAACGGATCCACGCAGTGAGGAAGGAGCCTCTGTCGCTCACATCACTCACCCAGCCCACATAGGAGTCTACGGAAGCAGGCAGCAGTTGAGTTGCCGTGAGTTTGTGTTGGTGCTGTTTCGTAAGTGGTAGTGTGGTAAGGCAAAGGTAAACCCCTTCCTTTTATCATACTGTTACGAACGGGGATATTTGGCGGGTTTATTTACGCGGGAAAGGAAAAGACGCTTGGCGTCTCCCGCCAGTCTGAAGAGAGTGTGGGGGACTGGAAGGCCAGCGGGATGAGGTCACACTGGGGTCAAAGCAGAGTGACGAAGTGGTGGACCTTTGCTACTCCCTGGATCCCTGTGTTAAGGGAGAGGAGAGCCAGCAGGATGGAGAGAAACGACAGACGAGAGAGAGAGAGGCAGACATTCGCGACAAAAGCCAGCAGGAGGAAGAGGAACACAGGACAGAGGATACTGTTGTGTTGACGTACTGTGCTGCTGTCATGTTGAGGCTATGTCGAGCCTGTACTGTGCTGCTGTTGTGTTGAGGCTGAGACGTGTTGTGCTGCTGTTGTGTTGAGGTTGTGCTGAGGTAGAGACTATTCTGTTGTGCCGTGGGCTGAGACTGTGCCTCTAGGAGTGTGCCCTAAAGTGTGTAAATTGTGTAACTTTCTCAGTGTTTGGTTTAGTAAAGGAAAGGAAATGTCAACAAGTGTTTCTTGTCACCACCTAGCCACCAGTGTTTTGAGGTAACAATCGCTAATTTACGCTCGCCACAGTGGTTCCGAGCCAGGAAAAGGAAGTGAAAGGTGTCAGTAAGTGAACAGTCATTACGACCCCTTCCCGCTCCAGTAACTCAGTAAGGCTGTGCTGACGAGAGCAGAGTGAGATAGGAGTGAAGGAGAGGGTCTAACAATACGCAACAATACACTCAACGTAACGACTATAGACGCCTTAACAATCAGACCCTAATGGTGATCAAGGTCCAATGACTGTTCCTACATAAGGCAGAGGCGGTGGGTGGTGGAGGCGGTAACGTATTCTCGGGCATTTATGTCCAGGAAAATGGGGTGCCACAGGGTAGTGTTCTTAGTCCTACTTTATTTTGTGTTATGATTAATGATATTCTGTCATCAACTCCTGTCCCAAGAAATCTTAAATACTCGCTCTATGCTGACGACTGTGCGTTATGGCATTCGTCGCCAAATGCGCAGTTCTCGGCTGGACGGATTCAAATTGCTCTTGACTCCGTCCAACAGTGGGCCTCTCTGTGGGGATTTAAGTTTTCTGTTCCAAAGTGTATCGGTGTAGTTTTCACTCAACGTAAAATTCCCGCTTTGCATATTTCTCTTCAAGGTCAGCCGATACCGTTTCAAAATTCAGTTAAGTTCTTGGGTCTGCATTTTGACAGCAGACTCAATTGGAAAACACACATAAACAATTTACTAGTTCGTTGCCATAAAAAAGTCAATGTCCTAAAATACCTATCAGGTACTTCTTGGGGAGCAGACAGAAAATCTTTATTAATGGTGTACAAGTCCTTAATTCGTTCTCACTTAGACTATGGCTCACCGGTGTATGAGTCAGCGTCGGACGCAACACTGAGGAGGCTGGATGTATTTCAGAATGCATGTCTGCGAATGTGTCTTGGAGCCCTACGGTGTACGCGCGTGGGGCGTTTGGAGGTTGAGGCCAATATACCACCACTAAGTATGCGACGGGACGGCCTATTACTGGCATACGGCCTGTCAACGGCCCGGAAGACTCCACTCGGTCTCATGGCAGCTACTGTTATTAAGCAGCACCACCATCTCCACACTGGTCGACACCGTCCACTAGCTGTCCGCCTTCACACTTTATGCCAGAAGTGTGAAGTGGACCTTGACGGTGTTGACCAGCTTGTGCTACCAACAACAGCCCCTTGGGAGCCCAAAGCCAACACCATTACAAAATGGCTACCCAAGCACAAGCCTGCCATGACCGAGGTGGAGATAGGATATCACTTCCGGGCTCTCGTCGCTAGCCTCCCTCCCACGCTCCACCTGTACACTGACGGCTCCAAGTCGAATGAATGTGTGGGTGCTAGTGTTTGGTCGCGTGAATGTGCCCTCAGGTTCCGTCTACCTTCCCATACATCGGTTTTTTCCTCAGAACTTTTTGCAATTGATAAAGCCATAGATTATGCACTAAATTCAAATCATAACGTAATTGTCATTTTCACGGACTCTATGTCAGCCCTTCAGGCGATAGAGTCAGGGCGCACGGATGCCAATGAAATCCAAGGCAACATCATTAATAAGTTAAATTCACGCCGTAAGTCTTTCTCTTTGTTTTGGGTGCCTGGTCATTCGCGTATTTACGGGAATGAGCAGGCTGACATGCTGGCTAGGTCCGCTGCAGAGCTCGAGGGAGCGTGGAACCTCCGTCGCGATCTGCAGTCATGTCTCTCGGCTGCAAAATCATCAGTTTACCTCCTGTGGCAAAGTCACTGGGACAACCTCCATCTTCCCACAGTAAAACCCATCCTAGGCGAGTGGGCTTCCTCCAACCGCCCCACAAGGCGTCAGGAGGTAGTCCTCGGACGCCTCAGGATGGGCTGCACCCTACCCACCCACATGCTCCCCTACATCGCCCACGCCTTCCCACCCCAATGCATCACCTGTCACACTACCCTCTCTATCGACCACATCCTGCTTCACTGTGTGCGTTATCGGGAGGCGCGACGGTCCCTCGCAGCTTGCTGTGAGGCCCGCCGCCTTCCGATGACGCAGACCACCCTTCTGGGTGACCAGCATCCGGATGTGGTCGATAACCTGATGATTTTCCTGGCCGAGACCAACTTAATCAAAGAGTTATGACTTACTTGTATATTTCAATGTTTTTCTTTTTTATTGATGACACTTTGTATATACTGCACTTTCTTTTATTATAAATATGTTTTGAATGAATGATTATGTGTCTAGCGTGGATGTTATGCACTTATCCCCAAATTTATTGTAAATACGTATTCGTACGTATCCTCCTCCATTATATGTATGTATCATTTTTGTCCCCTACTTTCCCTGACTAATGACTTTAGTTTTTGCCTTAGGTTCAGGCTCCCAAGTATGAATGTGTATGCATGATGCGTGACTGGAATTGTATGAATATATTTTTATTTATTTTTTTCTATGTACAAATATAAAATGGATAAAATAAAAAATAAATAAATAAAAAAAAAAAGGAAAAATCAAACAAAGAAACAAACAAACAAACAAACATGTAAATAAATTAAAGGGAAAAAAAAAAAATAAATAAATAAAAAATAAATAAATTGATAAACAAATAAAAAATAAATAAAATAAAATAATACTGAAAAAAAAAAAGTTCAAAATTTAATTTATATGGCCTAATAGCCAATGCCATGGCTGATGGCAAAAAAAAAAAAAAAAAAAAAAAAAAAAAAAAAAAAAAAAAAGGGTGGAGGACGACCCTCGGTGGACAGTGGGGTGGAAGGACAGGTGAGGTTGTACAGTGGGTGATGCGCAAAGGAGATTGAAAGTATTGCAACATGCAGGGAGAAAATGTAGGGAAACTCCCGTTGTGGTCATTTCCCTAGAGAGAATTTATAAGTACAAATGTCAGATATATAAATGATAAAATGATAATAGTAATAATAACAATCTATATACCTAATTTATATCCCCATTATAAATGAGTAACCAATTAAGACATGGCATATTTACGATTGAGGTAGAGTTTACTCTTCCCGCCCCCTCTTTGTGTAGGAGAGAATACTATGGAGGGGCTTCCCAGACCCTTTATACTCCTTTTACGAATACGGTGATAGAATTCTTGTAGGGTTTAAAAATCACTTACGGTACAAGGTTAATGTTGTTTACTGCTTACAAAGTTGAGGCTAGAGTTAAGGTGTAATAGTTTATGATATTGATGATGCTGAGGTAGCATTAATCACAAGAGAGAGAGAGAGAGAGAGAGAGAGAGAGAGAGAGAGAGAGAGAGAGAGAGAGAGATGGAAGGAGAACATGACATAAAGGCAATCAGCACGTCACAATGGCATGATTCTACATAAATATTGAGGCCAAGGAAGCACTGACCGCTGCGTCTTTATCTTTTAAGGTATGTTGAAGAAAAAATCACAATTTATCGTATGGCGATGAATTGGCGTTGACGGCAAAACAAATTTATAGGACTCATTTAATAACAACACGGCCTAATAAGGATTAAATAATATACAAAAAATCTCTGAAAGGATCATCATGTTGGTACTGACGAAATACTACCACTTAAAAAGGAAAGAAAATAAAGCAAAATAGAAAAAAAAGGAAGTTGCAGGTAGAGGAAACGGATGCAGTGAGTTCATATCTAAACATTAGTATACACTATTTAAACTCTAAAAACTATCTAAAATGCTAAACTACACAGTGATTATCTTAATATATGAACTGAAAGTGTGAAAATAGTATGTGTTAGTTATGCTTTCATTTAATCATCACTCAGGCCCAAGGATCCTTGCTCAGGCCTTAGTAATGTAAACAACAATGGAGTGATGTCATCCAGGCTTCAAACTTGTCCAGATATTTGGATAATTTAAACGTGTCTGTGATATTTTACCGAGTATGGCTTCTGTTAAGGTGGCAGTACGTGTCCGGCCCTTCAATCAAAGGTAATACAGAGACTATATATACACAAATATTAGGGTTTGAGGTTATATATGACCCACAGTATACCTTGTTTGACCTGACCTTCCAACTGACCTATTGGCTAGAGAGGGAGTGTAATGATGGTGTTTATATTATCAGTAACACGCCAAGATCATGCTAGGGATGGAACCAAGTAAAGCATTGAGAGGTATGCGCTGTGTACGTACAAAGAGGCATTACTGTGTGCGTAGATATGTTATGAACGTCATTACAGTCACGAGTTCATTACAAAGGTTATTTTCTAACGTCATCACGTGCATGACTAGATGCACAATAAAACTATTGGATGATTTGGTTATTTTTTATATATTCACATTAATGCAACTGGATCTAAATAACTCACTTTTCGTATAGATTTTGATGCCTTTCGAATTATTTTGATTGTTAATGTATTATTGTTATTTATATGTACATGTCAATTTAACATTCGGTATTAAGTTACATATTCACAATCATACTCTAGAGAAATTGGTATTATATTTTTACATAAATTCTGAGAAGATTTTCCTGATTATATTTCCGTTGCAGATCACAATTGTTTTTCCACTAGTCCCCTCCCCCCGTCCCTCCAACCTCCTAAGTAGCAATTCACATTAAAAAGAAAGAATAATACAATACATCAATAATCATTAGATAAATAATTTCGTCCTCATTAATAACAAAGTATTGATACATAAGACCTTTAATTATCAGTCAACCTTCATTGCTACAACATTGATGACATTTTAAGCTTGAAATGTAAGGATTATCCACTTCAATTTTGTTGCTATAACCTGATTGATTGCTGGCTGTTGCATTATAATGAATAATTGACAACTAGCTAACAGACATTTTTTTTTAATAATAATTTGACATGTTCGTTCTTTGTAGAATGCAAATTATATTTTAAATTGTATGCATTGGTTAATTTTGTGGTAAAGTGCATGAAATATGTTTTCAGAAAAAATTATCTTTCAATAACTTATGGCGATTAATATTTTGAGAATGGGTCAGTGAATTTGACCTTTATAGAAAGCAACTTATGAGTATTTTTTATTCCCAAATACAGATATCAATTTATACTCACACCTGTGTATTGGATTTACAGAGAGGTGGACCTGACCTCTCACTGTATTGTTGAGGTTGAAGATAAGAAAACTAAACTCATTAACAATAAGGTAAGTACCATATAGACTATAGAGATAGTATTTACTATTTATAGTCTTTAGGTAGTCTTGTGCTAATAATAAATAAAAAATTTGTTTTAAATGAATGATGCATAGACACACACACACACACACACACACACACACACACACACACAAGCACACACACACACACACACACACACACACACACACACACACACACACACACATATATATATGGAACATTGCTGCTCATAACCTGGTATTGTAATTTTCAGATTAGCATTGGCGATGGAGCAGAGGCGAGAGAACGGGTCAAGGAATTCACATTTGACTATTCTTATTGGTCTCACATGGAATCGGATCACCACTTTGCCCCACAGGTATGTAACATTCAGCACATCCAGTATATGTATGACTTGATAATGGAGGTATGTATTATTGTGATGTTTTATCTAATCAATTCTTATTTGAAAGTAAGCTTTAATGATATATAGAAAGGAGAGGTGGAGATGCTATGTATATGTATGTATATGTATATATGTACTGTTTATTAAGTGCACACCTTTTTGTTTTGTTTCTAAGGTGAAGATATATGAAGACTTGGGAACAGATGTTGTTTCCAATGCCCTTCAGGGATATAATGCTTGTGTGTTTGCTTACGGCCAAACTGGAAGTGGCAAAACCTTCACCATGATGGGGTCTCAGGTGAGCTCACAAACATTGCTGTCTCTTTTATTATGTTTTAGTTTGTTTTGTGAGTTTATAATTTGTGAAGAGTGCTCATCCTCTTGCTGTGAATTTATTATTATTATTTTTTTTTTATCAACACCACATTGAATAGTTAATGATAGCATCACACAACTGTCTCATCTCACACACACACACACACACACACACACACACACACACACACACACACTTCTTAGTTAAGAACTGATCTCCTTTTTAATTTTTTTCACTGTGCTTGCCATTGTTTATGTATTCCCAAATGTTCGTATTAATTGTATGCTTTACATTGCAAAATTTTAGAATAATAATATGTAAAATTTTGATTACAGAACAATCCAGGACTGATTCCAAGGATATGTGAAGCTCTGTTTTCAAGTATGGCAGAAGGAAGAGAGGCTGGAACTACATATAAGTGAGCACTGCAAACTACATAGGTTTAGTATAAAGGAAAAAATTTTAACATTCATGTCAACATGGATGTGAGTTGCTTTATATTTTCATAGGACTTCATGCTATTGTGACGCCTTTGAAATTAACTGTAAATTGATACAAGTCTCTGAATTATTAATGTTTTTGGATAGTTTGGTTTAGGCTAGGCTGTAAATTTTTGACCTAGTAAATACATTATATTCTATTCATAGTTTTGATATGTATGCCACTCATTTGCATTGTTTATTGACTTGTTTTGTACAAGACAAGATTATTATATGATGCATGTGTTAGCGAAGCCATCATTGGAGAGGAAGTGAACACGACGCATGGGATCAGTTTGAGTCACATCAAGAAGGAACTGAAATATTTTCACCTTTACTTGTAGATGTGACTACACTAGGGAAAAAATGCACTACGGTTGACCCCATCGCATCATCCTGTGTGTATGCGCGTGTTTGCATGAGTGTGTGTGTGTGTGTGTGTGTGTCTAGTGTGTCTGTATGTGTGTGCGTTTGTATTTACATTTATTTATTCCAAAATATCAATTCAACAGAGTGGAGGTAAGCTACTTAGAAATTTATAATGAGCGAGTAAAAGACTTACTGAGACCAGGTGCCCACACCAACACTCACTCCCTCCGAGTGAGAGAACATCCAAAATTGGGTATATATGTGCAAGACCTCTCAGTCCACTTAGTCCAGCAGTACCCTGATATTGAGGTGAGTTTTGCTCTTGATTTGGTTTTGCATTTCTGGCTTTTAATCTGAAATAACATGATGATTTATATTTAATAAGCACATCAGCATTTAACTCCATTTTCCCATTTCATATATCTTGATTAATATCAGTATTGATAGCCACCCCAGCAAGAGTCTTTTGCTCATAGAGACATTAAGCTTTGATCAGGCAAGGGGCCACCATGTTTGCAGCAGATTTGAGGATGATAGGAACTTCATTAGGACCATAAGGCTTTAGAAAATCAAGGCCTAGAAGTGCCATAGAAAATAATGAATATTGATGATTTAACCATAACCTTAACTCCTAACATGATGTATGCCTCTTATTTTAAGTAATTAAGAATGTCATATATGTTAATGAATTCAATCCTTTTTAATTCTAAAAAATGTTCATGCAGGAGCTGATGAGGAAGGGGAATTCTCATCGTACAACAGCCAGCACCCACATGAATGACACCAGCTCAAGAAGTCATGCTATCTTTACTGTCACCTTTATCCAGGCCAAGCTAATGTCAGATATACCCCTTGAGACACGTTCCAAGATTCATCTTGTTGACCTAGCAGGCAGGTATGACATATACAGTGTAAGCTTATGCCAACAAAGACTGGAACTGTATGCTAAAATGGTGGTCTCCTAAGATTCTAAGTTCTAACACAAGAATAGAAGTGTTTCTAGATTATATGATATTTTTATAGCAGGCTAAGGCCTATAGTGGTACAGCCATATACTATGCTTACTGTGCTACCATTGTGGATTCAATGATGTTTAAAAGAAAGGATTATCGTGTACATGAAAAAATATTGCTAAATTATTTGCATTAGGATCTTAATAGAGATCACTCAGCCATTTCCTTTTTGGCATTGTACACATTACTGTTTAGTTTACAAAAACTTTTAATGTTCAGATATAGATAATGATCAAGAATCAAGAGCCTGTTCTTCGCACTTTAAGTTCTGACATTGTATGAAATATGCAGCCTGCAGCCTTACTTAATTAGCATTTGTGGATTTGCAGTGAAAGAGCCGATGCAACAGGAGCGACTGGTCAGAGACTGAAGGAAGGCGCCCATATCAATAAATCCTTGGTGACTCTTGGGTCTGTCATCAGTGCTCTTGCAGAACAGGCTGCCAAAGCCACCTCAGGAAAAAATGTCTTCATCCCATACAGAGACTCTGTCCTCACTTGGTTGTTAAAAGATTCTCTCGGTGGGAACTCAAAAACAATCATGATAGCAAGTTAGTTTATACCATACCAGGGTTAAGCTTTCATCATGTAATGATTATATCTGGAATATAACTAACATTTTTATCATAATTAGCATGCACTTCATCTTTAAATGTAATTGTAATTTTATTAAGTATATATTATTCATATATGCCATTCTCTTAGATATGATTTAGTAATCTAAGATGATGTTGATTAGATGAAATTTTAAATCCTTTGTATCATGAGGCTGTAGAACTACTTTAACTTTTTTGTATTGAACATTAATTATTACAATAATTTATGTAGTCATATCTCATGCCAAGTCCTTTATTCAAGCTATATCTCCTGCTGATGTGAATTATGGGGAGACGCTGAGCACACTGAGGTATGCCAACCGAGCCAAGAATATCATCAACAAGCCCACCATCAATGAGGACCCCAATGTGAAGCTCATCAGAGAACTCAGGGAAGAAATTCTTAATCTTAAATCACAGCTCCAGGAGACCACTGTTGACTTTGAGGTGAGCTTTTGCTAAATTATTCTTTTTCAAGTGGTAAGATTGATCTTCAGTAAGAACCTTAATTATAAAAGGAAATGTATACTATAGAAAATATGATATGCAGATGTTATTGATAGTGTGAGTTTTCTGGGACACATTTCATCTGTAAAAGTGATTATGACATTGTACACAGGCAGAAAATGAAAAGGGCAGTATAATGGAGGCCCTAAACCAGAAGCAAGCCAAAGAAAAGGAATTAACTGACCAGTGGACAGAAAGGTGGAGTGAGACGCATACCATCCTTCAAGAACAAAAAACTTTGGGTCTTCGGAAAGCTGGTGTGTAAAGGCTTCATTCACTTATGTGGATAATCTTCTTACTTTTGTTTTCATAAATGAGTGCTGTACTAGTGTATTTTTTTGGTATTATTTTGGTAATGTATATGAACTAGTGTGTTGTATTGGTGTATTGTTTTGCTTATTATTTTGGTTATGTATATGAAGTAGTGTGTTGCAGGTCAGGGTGTGGTGCTAGACTCAGAACGGCCACATCTTGTTTTGATTGATGACAACCTGCTGACAACGGGCGTGACGCTGTACCATCTCAACGATGGCCTCACCACCATTGGCTCACTCTCATCACAGGATATCAGTCTAGAGGTAGGAGTCTCCATTGAGGTTCAAATACAAAAAGTTTAATAGTACTGTACTATCTTGTGAATGCTTTGGTGTCGGAGCCTAGAACTTCATATCACATATCACTAAAATGCTGCCAAAGATGAGAAGTAATAGGTAAGGGTGACTTGGCACATCACAGCACATGATGACCAGGCAGGTGACATCACCAACGTGGCAACCGGGCAGCTGAAGGTTCAGATGTCCATTGAAGCCAATTGTGGTGATTTGGTTGCCACCAAATACAAATTCACCAAACTGAAACATGCCAAATGTGTGGTCCCACTCCACTGTAATATGTGAAGTGCACACTTCTCAAAATGTAACAAATTAATTATTTTTCATGCGAATAGCCTAATGATGGCAAAGGGAGTTGTGTATTTTGTATGATGTAGTAAGTGTGATTATCCTTTTGTTTCTTTTAGGGCGGTGAAGTCTTGGAGGAACATTGCACAATAGAGTTGCAGGAAGGCATAGCAACACTGGAATCTAAACCTGATGCACAGTGTTGGGTCAACTCTCAACTTGTTGATAAACCAAGCCGATTGACACAAGGTTGGTATCAAAATCATCATCCTAACATGCTTCATGATGAACATTGCTGAATACAATGTGTATGTATTTGTATAGATGTATGAATGTACAAGAATATGTATAGGCTTGCCTACACTCTTTTTAAGGCATTGCCTATTTACCACCTGTGTGATGTTACATAGACTATGTCTGTGTCCTCTGGTGGCTGGTTGTAACCTATTGCATATGTACAGCTTTTAAGTTATATTTTGTTTTAATTCAGGATGTGTAGTTGTGCTTGGTGGAAGTCACATGTTCCGGTATAATGACCCTCAAGAAGCAGCAAGACTCAGAAAGGAAGGCAACAAAACTCACCTCAACCTGTCACGGCTGTCTTTCTTGTCTAGATCAGCCACTGACCTTATTAGATCATGTGATAATTTATCAGGGTGAGTCATGCCATATATTACATATCTACCACATAATCTTTTGAGTTTGTTTATTTTTTGCCATAATGTGTGGTGGTTGTCTATAATGAATTACGTGCTAATTCAAGTCTTATTAAGATCATGCTTTCTTTTTTTATTCAGAATGGACAGTGATTTAGAAAAGACTAATTTAGACAGCAGCAATTTCTCACGTATTTCAAAGGTTAGTGATATAATATTGGTGTTTGTTACAGTTATGGATGTTATGTGTATTAGCATTGACAATGAAATATATCCTTAAATTCCTTGGCATTATATCTGTTAGGTGACAGTTGTCTCCAAAGTTACTTAAAATACATATTCAAACGTACTGTTCACAATCAGTTTTCATTTACTAATGTGTTTGCTTACTTGTTTCTTTGAGCACAGATGTCCAAAGTAGCTGAAACTACTGATTTATGTGAAATATCAACTCAAACAAGCCTTCACACACATAGTCAACCCACATCACCTTTCGGCAGCCACATTGGAGACTATGATGTCAATCCTGCACTCAGAAAGTCAAGGTAAGAGTAACATGTTATGAATTAAGACAATATGCTCAACAGCAAAGATTAACATTGCAAAATTAGCTAAGATGATAATGAATAATGAATATTTGGGTAATTTTCAGTTACTTGAATATAGTCTTGATAGCAACTTTGTATGCTAATTATAACCAGATGTATTACAATGTAATATCTTATATTTTTAATGAAGTTTATTAATGTTTGACAGCTTAACGCTTCCATTGGATGGGAAAAAAGAAGATGTAGGTGTAGAAACAACATCCATCAATTCAACTCCTGCATCAGATACGTTTTACACCGCTACATCCGTCCTCTCACCAGACCCTCATGACCTCACCTCACCCTTGTCACCTCTACCTCTTGATGTGCCTCGCTCAGGAAATGTTAACAATATTGGAAATTCAAACAGTGGTGTGTGTGGTGCCTTGGTTGATAAACAAAATGAACTAGTTTCTGAAGTGCCTAATGAGAATGCAAGGAAAATTGATATCCCTCACTCTAAGTGTAATAACATTAATGTAAGCGATGTGAAAAGTAGATTTTTAGTAAAGGAAGTTGATACCTGTGTTCAAAAAGCTTTAGAAACAGATAACAAAGATATGAGCCATTTAGATCAAAATGCTTTGGTTCCAAGTAAGATTAATCAAATTCAACAAGAGATTCTTGGTGATCTATTTTTGTCTCCCATCCATAAAGTTAATGATTCCACCCATTCACAAGACTGTCACACCATAAAAGGGAAGAAAGCTTCAACTCCTATTGAAGCTGAAAGTAACTGTGACTTAAAGATAAAAGACTCCCAAAGTGTTAAATCTCGACTTCATGGCAAGAATATTAAAACTGCCTCCAGTTGTTCCTCACCACTGGCAGGCTTAAGTGAACCTTCTGAAATTAAGAAGACATTATCGTACAGTGACATTGAGAGTCCTCAACCATGTAATATAGATAATGAATTCTCTGTATCACTTAATAATAATGTTTTCCCTGATAATGGAAATACAGAAGATAACATTCAAAAGTTTACAGATGTCAACAGTGGCTCCCATTATAGTGATGAAGAGCGTGATTTACAAAAAAAGGTCACGCAAGCTTCTCCTGAATGGTGCCTTGGACTCAGTATTAGGGAGAAGAGTGAGTTGATATCACAGGAGGCTGAGGTGGAAAAAGCAGCGGAGGTGTTGATGAGACTACGAGAGAAGAGTGATGAAGGCAATGTCAGTATATGTGAACAGGTATGTTTATAGTTGATCATTTAATTTAACAATGATGGACTAAATCATGGTGGATAAGTTCAATTTGGTTAGCAAAAAAGTATGTGTATTAAATTATACTGTCAACATTTGAAGTTTTGTTTAAATGCATTCAACTTTCAGATCCGTGAACTTGAAGAACTGAAGCAACATTATGGTAATTTAGAAGAACAACTGATTGAGAAACAGTCTGCAGAAAGACGAAACTCTGAATACAATGCTGCAAAAGGTGACAAAGCACAGAATATTGAAAGACCTTCCGATCTTCCTCTTGACTCAACTCTCCTCCAGGAAGATAGGTAAGAGTGATATTATGGAGGTAAGATTGTAGCTGTGCCACAGAAAAGTACAAAATTTCCTTACTGTAGGAACATGGATTTGTGCAGAAATAACTGCATTTAATGGTGTTGGTGAAAATTATTCTTTTTTTACAGATTAGCACTCCTGATAGAGCGAGAAGTGCAGAGACGAGTGCTAGAGGAAGTGGTGGCAAGGGAAAGTGCAGTCATAAACTCCAAGCCCCAATACAGGAAAACATATCGGTCCATGAGTGCATCAATGGATCACTGGAGTTCGTAAGTTATTCAATGTTCAGTGTTATTTATTACTACTTATTTTTTCACATAAACTATACATTCAATGCACTACAGAGCAAAGTGCAGAAATTGGAAAATGGAATGTATAAGAGTATTATGGGCTCTACATTTAATACAGACTATAAAATCTACCATGAAGATCAGTAATTGCAAAGACCAAGAACATCATTTGTATTATGAAAGAGTGTATGTGTTTTAAGTTATTATGAAATGTAATTGGAATGTAAGTAGTATAGACAAAATTACACAATTCAAGCTTTTACAAAACTAATATTTTCTCCAAAAGTATGGTAGTTCTTAGAAAGATGACAACATCAGATGGACTTTATCGAGCTCCATAATTGTTGCTATGTTGCTATGCATTTTTCCAGTAGAAATATAATTCCTAATTTTTCTATACCTCACATGGAATATATTTTCAAGAACCATGTTTATGTACACTTAATCTTCTTCAATGTTATTTGTTTATTACAGGGGAATAAGAGTACTAACTCCATCAGAAGTAAGACCATACACCTCAATGAGTGTGAGTTTTTGTGTTTGTTTTATCTATCTATGAATATATGTATATCTATATATGTTTTTATTATTATTTACTTATTTATTTATTTATTTCATTACAAATCTTCAGGCAGGGTATGAAACTGAGGGAGAAATTGGGAATCATCTCTACCAGAGTGCAACATCTGCTGATGATTTACTTCTCACTCCAGGACCACTGCAGTCTCCTTTAAGTAAATATTGGCCTGTGTGTGTGTTTTGTTCATACTGTTCCGTCTCCTTATGTATTATTATCCAGCTTGACTTTAAATTCCCCAGTCAGTTCTGTTTATAAAGAAAAAGTTAAATAAGAAAATAAACCAATTTTATCTATAATTATTTTTTTATGACATATTATAATACACAATATACATACTGTAGATAATAATAATTTGATTTGATGTTTTGTCTTTACAGCTGATTATGACATGTCGTGTGGGATCTGTGTTTGCATACCTGGCTATGAAATGAGAGGTGCTGGCTCAGCAGCTCACTGGGAGTATGAGGTAAGTTTCTCCACTTATAGAAAAGTGTGTATGTACTACAAAGAAGGAAGGTGATTTCAGGTAGTAGTCCACTGGAAAACTTGAGTCTGTAGGTGACACGATGATTTGCAGGAACAATAAAAGTTTTTTTTGTCAAGGATTACCCAAAGGTGCAGACCACATTTATGGTTTTACAGGTGACTGAATTGATATAAAGGTTTGAGGTGGTAGAGTGCTGCATTAAGTGCTGCAATCCAAGATGATCATTTGAAAACAAAAAAATGGTAATTGTAATGAAGCATTCTTGATTTTCAGTTGCAGAGTGAGGACAGTATTACAGAGCAAGAGAGAGAGAGAGAGTAGGGAACTTCAAGGGGGGATATAAACTGTATATAGATAGATAGATCTTTATGAAATTGTATGTTAACACTACTATCATTGACAGGTAAAGATTGCTGCAGGCAATGACTCCTGGACAGTGTTCAGAAGATACAGAAGATTTAGAGAACTTCACATGTACATGTGTCATAAATATGGACAACTGGTAAGGCATTATATGCTTTCTTGTTTTCAGTGCATGTCATTGTTTGTTTATCTATCAAAATGTTCTTACACTCATACCCTCCAGGACTGAAAAGCATCGAACCTGTCCCCTTCTACATCAATACTTTTGATATATTTTCAATTAAATTTTTTTGCTGTGGATGTGGTATCCTTGCATTTATTTACTGACTGTACTTCACAGTGTCCCTATGTTATTTAGGTTCTTATGAAAGCCAGCAGCATTTTTTGCAAGTGTAAATATGTATGAGGACTATTACTGTAATATGATAAAAATGTTTTATAATATTTACTACTTGAATATAATCTTCATAAAGATTTCACTGAGTTTTCCATTGACTCAGAGGTGCCAATTAGATGAAGTGTAGGTAGTAGTTAGTGGTGTCTTGGTGATGGTGAAAATACAGTGGCAGAGACTGGCAGATGGACAGAAGGAATACTAATTCGGTTTGGTGGAGACAGGCAGCAAAGACAACTTACAGTATTTATTTATCCATGTTGGTGCCTCCACCAGACCATGCAAATATTAAGAAAGTAGTACTTCTATGTTTCCAAAAAACAATATAACCTGTCTGTAGAGTTCAAAATTGCCCACCAGCTGACTCAGAATGCATCAGTATGCCACCTAACTTTCACTTATAGTATACAAGGCTTCTATACTTCTGTGCATAATTTGTTGTACATTTTCAGTCATATTAGATATGAATTTGTTTAGATTATATTTAATCAGAGCATATTAAAAAGACCATTCATTATTTGATTGATTACTTCTCAGGTTGAAGAGCTCTACTTTCCTCCTCGCCGCCTCTTTGGAAACTTCACTGAAAGGGTTGTGGCAGAACGGCGTGGGCAGTTAGAGGTAAGAGTCATTAGGTATTTATGTATGATATTATAAAGCAAAGCCTTGTTATGGCAAGCTAATTTAACAAAGAGTATTTTAGCTAAATCATCATACAGTATTATAATTATTCATGACTGAGAAGTTCAAGGTTCAAATCCTTTACTTGACAGAGACAATTTGTACTGTCAACTTTCACACTGTAGCCTTTGTTAGTCTAGTAGAGAATAGGTAAGGGATTAAGTGAAAGAGTCTGGTCCTGTCTCAGTATCTATATATGTGTGTGTGAACTTTTGCTAAAAAAAAGACCAGAAATCCCTTGACTCTCAAAACCCGCTCTTCCTCCACATTCTGGAAATCAGTCGTCATCAACTGTCCCCATCTTCCATAATAATGGAATCTTTAATGTGTTTCAGGTATACTTGCAACAGCTCATAGTACTCTGTAGTGACTTAGAAGGTTCTCCTCTGTGTGGAGTATCTCCTTCAAGAGCATCCCTGGCTACGTTTTCTCCATTCTTTCAGCGTGGTGTCTTTGAAACATCAAGATACTCAACAAGTTAATATATTGAATTATGTACCGGCTTTGTTATCTTGGTTTACTAATTCATCCAACTTTGGGCTTTAAAAGTGGTAAGATGCAAAACAGGAAGAATATGAAAACAAACTTAGGGAGAAAGTTATATCTTGTTAACTGTATTATTGGTCACTGCATGCAATCTGAATTCCTCTTCAAAAACTTATGGTTAATATAAGACTTAATATAAAATGTATGATATTAAATTTATGAAACATTGTATGTATAGATAGATAGTTTTGTATATGTAAAAAACAGAATATATAAATTTTTATAGTGTTTAATTGGTAAGCTTAATTTTAGTAATATAATATTTTGCTGTACTATATGCACGAAATGACAATAATCACACTCAGATTAAATGCATTCCTCATGTGGTTACTGCTCTGAAATATAATATAATTTACTTGAATCTCATAATATAAAAGTATAGGTGTGTGAAATCAAATAGGTTGTGCCTTTTTTTCTCTTTTTTATGAATGTTGTATGGCAATGATGATATTATTAATAATACATCTATTTTAATATTTTCTTTGTTAAATTTGCTAAGTGAAGAAGTGTGTCCTCTGCTTTCACATGATTCTTCTTTTCCTTAGCTGGTATTACACGGGGAATATTTCTTTCAATGAAATGCTTTTCTTTAAACAAACGACATTTCCTTTGATGCAACCAAGACGAACAAAATACAGATGATGCCCACACTCTGATGATGAATTTGCCAAAATATCACTACAGCAGAAAGGTGGCTTTGCAATGGCTATACACATCAACACTGACACTTTCCATCAACACCCTTTTTTAGTGGCTCATATTTCCTATAGAGTCCAAGCATGTGTTTTATCATCCAAGACCCACTCCACAGCAACTGTAAATCATCCCAATTAGTCCTTTCTCTTACTCATAACCACATCTAACATCCCTCTTTTCTTTGTCAAAACTTCCACAGTACAATATCATGGGTTATACTGTTTCCACACTGTTATCACACATGTTACATATTTTACTTCCATAATTTCTACACTGGTGGTATCACATTGCTGCTTTCAAGATATAAATAAAGGCTTACAGTCAAATACAAACAAGCATTGAAGAAAAGCTTTACCATTTTTGTTTTCATATATGCACATGTATATTGAACATCAGTGCACTTATATATTGTTCCTTGGCTAATGTGCGCTGACTCACGCCATGCTTTTTTGGGGGGTAGGCGGGGCTGGAGTCCTATATTTCATCAACTTCAATGCTCTCATAGATTTCTTTACGTTCTAGGCGTGCTTGTGCAGTGAAACCTTAGTGAAACAATGCCTTAAAGTGCAAGAATAGCAGGAAATAGTGAATGCTTGATGTAGCAGAAAGCTACATGTGTATGTATGTGTGTATATATAACATATATATAATATATATATATATATATATATATATATATATATATATATATATATATATATATATATATATATTATTCCATAATTAAAGAATGGGTCATTGGCTGTGTATTCCAAAGTTCATAAAACTTTTTAATGTAATATCTGTACCACATGTAAATAACATTTCCTATAAAAAAATGGCTGCCTTTGATTCAGAAGTTATATTTACTCAAATACCTGAGAAAACCTTTTAAGTTGCCGTATGTACTACTACGTTCTACTATATCTGTCATGGCCATCCCTGGGGTGAGTTCTTAGGAACAGGAGTGAGATATATGTACAGTACATCCTACCAATTTACATCCTTTATTTAATTTCAGATAAGGCTTATCACTTTAATAAACAACTTTATATTATTAACAGATTCTCTAAATGGATATAGTATCAACTACTTTGCTATAAGTACTTGCATATCCTATTTTTTATTTTTTTAGAGTATAGAAGATAATGAGTTTGTGCAAACGTAAATGATCCTATAATTTGGCTGAAAGGTAAAGGAAGTTGAAGAAGCAATGGGTATTTTTATTATTACAAGATTAGAAAAGCAAGTTGAATATGCTTGTAAAAAATATTTTGTCATCCCTCAAGTTTAGGAGTAATGAATGAACCCTCTTTTGGTTTAAAGGTAAATGGTGAGAAATTTACGTTTGACCTTCCTTAACATCAAGTCTTCTGTATGGTGATGTAATGGCAGGACAGTCAACGTTGAACCAAACTCCACTTGGACCTTGGTGATCATTATGTCTGATTGATAAGGTCAGTACATTAAAGGATTATTATTCTGCTTATTAGATTCCTGTAATATTACCAGTCAGTCTTCTTTATACTTTTGTTGGACTTTACGTACCATTTTTAAGCATGAATTCCATCTGATATTCATGACACCATTCACATTCACTATTTCGTTTAAGGTTTTTGTAATTAATTGCGTCCAGTTTTATGTGTGTGTGTTTGTATGCATTTATTTACCTAGTTGTAGTATACAGGGCCTGAGCTACACTTGTGGTTCTGTTTGTGTGTGTGTGTGATTTACAAATGATTGCAACAGATCCACGATTACATAAATCAATTAGTGGTGCTGGTCATCGGGAAAAAACCTTTAACACGTACTATTTCGACGATATGGAAGTATTACGAATCTATGAGGTTGCAGCTGTACTATAATGTGTGAAAATTACAGTGTGAAGTCATAGGTAAATATTAAAATGTTGGCAATCAAATTATAATACTTAGTGTAAATGAGAGAGAGAGAGAGAGAGAGAGAGAGAGAGAGAGAGAGAGAGAGAGAGAGAGAGAGAGAGAGAGAGAGAGAGAGAGAGAGAGAGAGAGAGAGTGTTGCAGTAATTTTAACCCTACTTGCCACACTCCTACCTTAAGTAAGATGTCAGAAATGTGTTTAGATCTTACACATACCTTTCATATATTATTACGTTACATTATAGACGTAAGCTAATAACATACAGGAGATTATGTATGATATATAAACATTAGCAACGTATCTAAAACACTAATAAGCTACAGGTATGTATAAAATTAAACAAAAGAGAATTAATCCCCTGTAATATTCATCATGTGTTGAGAAATATTTATTTGACCTGACGCAGCATGATATCTCAGAGAGAGCAAGGAACGTGACCCTTGTCTCCACTCAAAGCGTTAAGATGTGGGACTCAGATGAGGACACGCGCATCTTACTATTCATAGCCAATACGTTCGCTGATTCACTTATTTGTACACTTAGATTTTATGGGTGTTGCCTACTTAGTAATGTCATGAATGTTTCTATATGTGCAGCAAGATATAAGACAATAAGCACGTAAATTCTCTAGCGGACACAGCAGAGCATGGAATCAATTACACTTGTCATATTTTAATTGCTAACGACACAGGTAGGACCAGACATTTCCTGGAGTACTTCTAATATACATACAAGAGATACATCAAATCAAACACATAGCATAAATTAATGAATACGTGAATATAAATGTGAATAAATCGAAAATTCAATTTGACGCTTAGTTTATTAGCATTGACTCATTCACTCATTCATTCGAAAACTGAATATAGAAATAAATAGGTAAATATTTTGTTTTCTTAAGTGAAAGAAAAATATCAAAACTACACACAAATATAATAGACAATGGTTATCAATGTAATGCAACATCAAAAAACAAATGGGCACGTACAGAAGATCGCAGTTCATACGGCACTACGGCAATCACGGGCAGTGGCGGCGCTGACAAGTTGACAACACATGGAAGGGCCCGTGTGTGTGTATTTATCCAGGATTGCATATGTATATAATCCTTGGTATTTACCTAGTCATATTTACCTAATAATAGTATACAGTGCCTGAGCTACACTCGTGTGGTCCTGTCTCCGTATCTATATATGTCCAGTTATTTGCTTCAGTTAAGTGTGTGTGCGTTTGTGTGAAATCGTTGAAGGAATCCCTCAACATGTAAGTATTAGTACTAAAGAGAAGAATATCATACAAAGACAAACAAGTATACACTGTAATGTGGTTGGTGCACTCTGCTCATAACTGAAAGATCCAAGGTTCGAGTTCCGACCCGACGAGACAACTAATTGTCTGCTTACCCTATATACGGCCCGGACCTTGAAGTTGTGACCTCGTTGTCCGGTAGATGCCCTCCTTCATCATGTGTGTGTGTGTGTGTGTGTGTGTGTGTGTGTGTGTGTGTGTGTGTGTGTGTGTGGCTCTGCAGGACCGGAACACCATTCATTTTGCCACGATGTGTTATTCACTATGGCCTGGATGATCACGCGCTAGACTCGTGTATTTGCGTTTATGCGTGCAAGTCGTTTGTGAACTCTTGCTACAACAGACCACCAATGGTCTACCAACAAGACACAAAAGTAGAAATCAGTTAAGAATCCATGTTTACAAAATTCAAAGGATTTCAAGATTAGAGTAAGCTATTTTTGATGAATTTGTGTACTATTGAATTCATTATATTGCATCAAGAAAACATAATATCCGTATATAAGATTGAACTTTAAGGAAGCTTCAATATAATACATCGGATTGTGTGGTAAGTAGAAGCAGTAATCTTAAGGCTTAGCTATGTTTGTCTAGGTTACGTGGGGTGGAAAGATGGAGTGAGAAATTAGGAGGCTTCTGAGAATAAGTACTACAGACGAGAGTTGTTCTCCATATTTTTGTTGAGCAGCAGCAGCAGCAGCAGCAGTGGTAGTTATTTTGTTGTTGTTTTTAATAGTGGTAGTAGTAGTAACAGTAGTAGTAGTAGTAGTAGTAGTAGTAGTAGTAGTAGTAGTAATAATGATAGTAATTTTAGTAATAGATAATTCCCATACTGTTTTTTGCCTTTGCTCGCCTGCAAGGTTTACTCGTGCATGCGGCGTGGACATGTTACGTGAGCGTGGAAGGACGTGAAGCTCCACCCATGCTAGGTGTGTACGTAGTGTTGTGTCAGCCAACCTCACTCATGACGCGGGCAACAGGCAGCCTTGTTTGACAGCGGGTGGGAATTAGTGTAGCCTCTATCACTTCAACACCTCCCCTCACTGCTTATCTTGGGTTGGGTTGTTACGTAATATTTTTTTTTTTATCATTATGTGGTAAACACTCACATTCCTTTCCAGTCCAATTGAACTGTTTTGATATGCATGTATATAAGTAAATATTCGAGGCGAGGAAAGAGAAGAATGGATGTAAGAATCAGGAACTACTACTACTACTACTACAATATGCATATACGTACATACATTCCTGAAAACGTATTCTCTTTGATATTTTTTTAAGTAGCAGTGTCTAGGTTAGTTATGTAGATACTATATATAAATGCTTAGTACATTTCAGAAGTCAGGTAGAATGAGGTGAGTGTCGGATAAAAGCTAATAAGTCGGAGAATATACAGTGAAGTGATGACAATGGAGAAGCTTGAAATAACATGCAGTAACATGCTCCCTTGCCATGTTATGTGTTGTCTATCCATCCACATGAAGATATAGCATAAACAGTCATTTGTAATTTGTATACTCGCTATATGTAGAAGTAGAGTCATCCCTAGCGCCATGCAATAACTTATCCTATATGTATCTATCTATAAGTATTGGATTAAAATATTATATCGAAATGTTTCTGATAAACCGCAGATATCATTATCATGCAGATTTACATTACGATGAAAGCTAGGATCGAGGTTTGGGTAAGAACGGAAAAATATGAAATAGATAATTACTTAAAATAGATACTTATTATGCTTAATGTATCTTCTGGTATTCATGAGACAAGATATATATATATATATATATATATATATATATATATATATATATATATATATATATATATATATATATATGTGAAGTTTGTAGACTGGAGATTTCCCTTTAGTACATCACTCAATAGTTACCTAACGTGTTCACTTTTTCCATCTTATTATATAGTTATTCAATGTGTAGTTACTTAGTGTTTCTCATATACTCTTACTTCTATCAATCTATATCAAAATTCATATACCAGACTCTTTCTTTGTTCTGTTTCCTTATTACCACTTTATCTGGAGGAGAAAATGACCACCCACTCTCCATTCTAAGGGTCATCCAGGTCTTCCACATAGGATTGCTGCATCATTATAAATTCCATTCTATATATATGATAAAATAATAATGTTGCGTTGTGTAGCTATGGAGCCTGTACCGTAGTGGTCCATAACATGAGTCAGCTGCGCATGCGCCAATAGACGCCATTTTCGTTCTGATCTGTGAGAGAGAGTGAGTTAGAACATGATGTTACTTTGCAAATTCCGGGCTTACCTTGCCCCTGATCGATCGGCTTAGAGGATTGTGTTAATGTCGAATAGCCATACTGCCGGAAAAGTGGTGTCGAGGGGCTGTGAAAGGCGGTGAAAGGCTAGAAATATTTAGGCATAGGCTGTGTTTTGCGTGAGTGTGTGTAGGCCTGTCTGTTTTATTACCTCTGTGTGTCTCCTCCTGGTAGCTAAGTGTATTTCCAACCCGTTTCTGTTTAAATCACGCTTTGCACTACTGTTTGAGGAGACAGTGGCAGGTTAAAAGCAAGATATGTGAGGTAAATGTGTACAGTGTAATTTTCAGCCTCGAACGATTTCCTGTTTTAGTATTTCATAACTGTGTTTTTTTTCATGATAAAGTGATGCAGTGGTGATGGTGATGAGTGTGGAGGTGAGTGTGATGTGTTATTCATGGGTGGAGGAGGTGATTGTGTGACCTTGTAGTGAAGAATTTACAAGATAGGTCACACGAAACCTGACATTGACTAACAGGTGAAGGAAGGATACACACACACACACACACACACATACACACACGTACATACATACATACATACAAACACACATACATACATACACCTATACATTCATAATGAGACGGTGTGCCAGGGTAGAAGCAGTGCCACAGTGCCTCCTAGTGGTGTTTAATGGACATGCAACGTCAGAGTGCCATTATTATGACCTCATGCCCGTGCCACGCCTATTATTTTCGTGTTTTTTGACACTCGTCCATGTTATTAATTTGTTAAGTTCAATCTGACCTGCAATACTGATAGACACATACATATAATAATCTAGAGTGATATTATAATTGTTCATCACGTAATAATGTAAAGTGTTGTTATGATTATTTCTCGCGTACAATACTGATAAACACATACTCAATAATCTAAAGTGATATTATAATTGTTCTAAATCTGTTCTTTGATTTCACTTAGATATATACTGTATTTAACAATTTTTTTGTCAATGAATCATGTTTTGGAGAGAAATTGAGCTTATTTTTGTTTAATAGATTCGTTAATATGTACCATTACCTCACAGTAGTTATAGTAATGAGTCCTATGTGTGTGTGTGTGTGTGTGTGTATGTGTGTGTGTGTGTGTGTGTGTGTGTGTGTGTGTGTGTGTGTGTGTGTGTGTGTGTGTGGTTACACAGTGAATCACACACCTGAACTCTAAATAAGTGCAAATCTGTAATGTGATTGTGACAGGTGTATGAGCAGTGTGGAATGTATTATTTGTTCACTTCATCTCTTACGTTGGTTAGGTTAGGTTAGGTTTGGTTTGGTTTGGTTTGGTTTGGTTTGGTTTGGTTTGGTTTGGTTTGGTTTGGTTTGGTTTGGTTTGGTTTGGTTAGGTTAGGTTAGGTTAGGTTAGGTTAAATTTGGTTTGGTTTGGTTAGATTGAATTAAATTTGGTTAGGTTAAGTTAGATTGTTAGGTTTGGTTTGATTTGCTTAGGTTAAGTTAGGTTAGGTTTGGTTAGGTTAGGTTAAATTTGGTTAGGATAGGTTGAGTAACATCAGATTAGGTTAGGTTTAGTTTAGGTTATATTAATGGCCCGACTTGGATGGATAGTTTGAGTGATGAATTTGTTAGTTTCAACCAACCAATGAATTTCTGGTGTGCCATATGTTTTTATGTTAATTTAGGAAGTGAATCAATATATTTTACCCATCAATACCGTTGTAAATGCCTTATGTCCATGTTATTCTTTCCCCCACTTTCCCATCGATCTCTGAACACCCTTGAGATCTAGGCATTGTTAGACTAAATATAATGCCACTTAATCTAACCTAACCATTTAGTAGATGGAGTGTGTATGACAGGAGTGAAGGTAGACATGTCAAAGTTAATGTTAAATGTCAATACACTCTACTTACCTATATTAACCTGTACTGTCACGCCAATGTACTACTGAGGTTTCACGTATAAGTTGACTTGTTTGTAGTGGAATTTATATAAAAGTGGATGTTAATGAATCCTCCATCTAAATCATCTGAGAAATAGTAGGTGTAGCTACCAGAAATTTGTTTGTTGAAACCGCAAATTATCCCATTGAGTTCAGCATAAGTTTAATTAATAATCACAACTTGTCAGTAGATTTTTACAATCCCATTATCTCCCCTCTGACTGACAGAAGAAAAATTAGATCTGTTTTTGAAGTAATTTAATATTTGTTTCCCTTGCAAATATATGTTTTTTTGTTCCTAACCTAACCTAGATTCCATCATTATATACCAACAAGTCTCCTAGTATGTATTATTCTTATGTAAAACAATGTAACCCTCCCCTACTAACACATACACACTCTTAAGTAAAAGTCTTATAAACTGAACACTGCTAATCTTAAGTTTGAGATGGATAGCCAAAAATTCAAACAACACCACAAATGTCCAAGCTGTGTGTAGTAGAAGTAAGCGGAGAAGACAGGACACCGCCGCCCTCATCACCACTGCTTGACTGACCATTATATGTTTTACAGATGGATGTTTTGCATGAGTGATGTAACCAGAAGGAAAATATAGCCGCCGCGTTAGCCTCGGCTGCCTCGTCCCCAAGATGGCCACGCTCATTCGGCCAGGGAACCTCAGAAACCCTGAAGTAGCTGACCTGTTTGAGCGTGAGGATCCTGAGAGACTCTTTGATGACCTGCGGGAAATTGGCCATGGCAGTTTTGGTGCAGTTTATTATGCTCGCCATGTTGCAACAAAAGAGGTAATGTTGTTAGGGTTAGTAGAAAAGTAAAGAGAAATTATAACATTACATATATTTTAAGTTGTTCATTCCTTGTAAAATAGCTGTGTGAATTAATGTTTTTCTCTTAAGATTTGTTGCTAGATGTTATAGATTAACTCAGTAGTTGCCAACCTTGTCTCTTTTGTGGTCCTGTGAACTTAATATTAGGCATTATGTGTCCTTATTATATGCAATCAGTATATGTTTGATTATTAGTAATAGTTATTTGTGTTATGATACTAGGAGCTATGAGAGAGAAAAAAAGTGAACATCCAAAACCTTCTAATGTATTGGTGTTGAATTTCACTTTAATTGAAACACGTGATTTTCAAATTCCTTCATGATCCTGCAGAAAACACTTCATTATCCCCTTTACCATTACCCATCCTTGTGTTGAACCCCATCTGGTGGGTGAATGCACTAGTAATGCCAACCTTGGGAAGGCTAACCTCACTCAGACACACCACAACACCCTAACTACACACTATACAAAACAAAGCATAAATTATCATAACAGGATCCACACCTACACACCACAGATTAAGGATCCAAGTAGTAGTAATGAGTTACCTGAGTAAAGCTGGGGATGAAAGAAGAATAAATGGTGACAAAATAAACTTACTTTAATTTTTGTTTTTAGGTGGTGGCCATTAAGAAAATGTCATATAATGGAAAACAAAGTGCTGATAAGTGGCAAGATATCCTGAAAGAAATTAGATTCTTGCGCAGCCTTCGCCATCCAAACACAGTCACCTACAGAGGATGTTATCTCAAAGAGTCAACAGTCTGGGTGAGTGGTAAAGTTTCTCATGATGTATTGATGGGTTATTCTCATTGTAAAGTTGGTGTTCTCAAAACTTTAATTAGTATGCTGTTCTCTAATGCTTAAAGTAATGGTTAGGCTCATCATCATTAGCAACAGTCTTTGAGTCCACTGAGTCACACTTTTATGTACTTTCATCTTTTGTCTTTTCATGCATCGTCCTTGCATGAATAGAACCAAGATATTGAAAGTTTAATATTTTTTCTATTAACTGTCCATTCAACATTATCATAATTTATTTTGTCTTTTGAAAATCTGATGAATTACCTAACTATTTGTATGTTTTAATTGAATTTGAATGTCTGTAGTTGGAAATTCACCAAATAGACCATTAGCCATTACAAAATTGAGTAATGTTCAAACCCTTTTTGACAGCTGGTAATGGAATATTGTCTTGGATCAGCATCAGACATTATAGAAGTTCATCGACAGCCTTTGCGAGAAGAAGAAATCAGTGCCATCTGTGAAGGGTGTCTACAAGGCCTTTCATATTTACACTCATTAGGAAAAATTCATAGGGATGTTAAAGCTGGCAATATTCTCTTGACGGAAAATGGCACAGTCAAACTTGGTAAGTGATACCATTGACATTTTATTTACATTCACATGCTTATTATATCACCATATCATGTCATGTATATTATAATTTCCAAGTCTGAAGGTACAGCACCATTTGCTAGATCTAATGAAGTGTTCTTAACTTGCAGCTGATTTTGGAAGTGCAAGTATAACATCACCTGCTAATAGTTTTGTTGGAACACCGTACTGGATGGCTCCTGAGGTGATATTGGCCATGGATGAAGGACAGTATGATGGAAAGGTGGGTACTTGATCTCATTGTAAAGTTTTAATGGCATGCTGATTTAAAGGTGAGGGAGTTTACAGTGCTCAACTCATACTTAGAGGTCATAACTAAGTGGAGACCATTTTGCTGGATCTCCTTTTACTCTGGAGTCCTTGTTTGCCAACCTGAGAGTAGATAGATAAGTTAAGGAGGTGTAACTTGTCAATTGGATAAGAGCAGAAGGTCAACAGTCTAGCTGTGATGAATGTGTATGTGTTTTTACCTATTTGTAATATACAGGATTTAAATGAACCTTGTGTTATCCTGTCTTCTCAGTAGCACATTCAGTGGGGTTTTCTGGTTGCACATAAATCCATCTTGGGCCCCTCCAGGTACTACAAGATGCAGCCAGATCAGGTATGGGTACAGACTCTCCCTATACCTTTCCAAAGCTGTACCATTGTATGGTACTAGCTCAAGAAATTTACAATTCTTTTCATACATCACAGGTGGATGTATGGTCCTTAGGCATCACGTGCATAGAACTGGCTGAGCGCAAACCACCCTACTTCAACATGAATGCCATGAGTGCCTTGTACCATATTGCCCAGAATGATGCCCCCAAAATGCAAGCCCCTGAGTGGTCCAAAGACTTCCAGCACTTTGTTGAAGCTTGCCTCCAGAAATCACCACCTGATCGACCTACCTCGGCAAGGCTTCTCACTGTAAGTTTATGTTGATGTAATGTTATTATTTTTGTTTTATTGTTGCCTCAGCTTTATAGTTAGTAATCAACAAATTGAGCTGCTTTCACAAGGTGTTCCCAGAGAGATGTTATTGGAGAATGTATCAATCCTGGCAACAAGGAGGGAGAAACAACAGAAGGCTTTGCAGGAAAGAAAGCTTGTTGGATCAGTAGGCTGTATGATAAAAGATAAAGTAGTCACCATGGAAGAAAAACACCAGGATAATTTCAGTCACCTAGTATGCTCCCAGACCAAGAGTGTCATTATAGTTGTAGTTTTCACCAAAAAGCAGTTCTAATTTTATGGTTGTCATTTTTTTGGTGAAGCTGTCCAGGATCGTACACACCCAAACAAAAGGATGTGAAGGGATTTACTACAGATGGTCTGGTGGAGGGAAATATAATACCAATAATTTTTCAATTGTTTTGGGTATGTTTAATTTTAATGGTGATTATGATGATGATTATACATAATGTACACATGTGAAACTAAATGTTCTCACATATAATTGGCAGGCTTGGATCGTGTAATACTTAGAAATTTATACTAATGTATTCATAGAATGTCACATCTCATGTTTTTAATTTGCAACACTTCCCCTGTAGCACGAGTTTATCTTGAGACACCGGTCAGCATCACACATTATTCTGGATCTAATTGCTCGAACCAAAAAAGCAGTTCGTGAGTTTGACAACCTGAACTATCGGAAAATGAAGAAAATCCTCCTGTATGAGACTGAAAGCCAGCAGGGGGATGTAGAAGGTGAGTTACTAAGGTATTGTTGCATCATAATTAAGTATCAATCTTATTCTATTAGTTTTGAAACACGTTATGAGCCTTTGAATTATCAATAGAAATTATTGGATTCCAACATATAACTTTGTTTCTTGATATTTTCTTCTAAACTCTTTATTTGAAGACTTTAATTAGGTTTCCTTTAATTCTGTCTATGGTGATAAGAACGAAAGTGTTCACATTATTAGTGTTGAAATTTATGAAAAGTTTTTATATTCAGTTTACGGAGGTTGTAAAGTCACTAATCAGCTGAAGAATGCTGATGTCACAAACACAGATTTAAATTTTTGTTAAATGTATTAGAACAGAAGTTATCCAGAAAGAGGCAGCACAACATTGAGGCAGGAGTGTTTAAGTGGAAACTTATATTATTTACCATCTTCCTTGTCAGGTCTGTTTTTAATGCAATATCACAGGAATTTTTATTTATTGCAATATATTTCTGATTATCCCTTTTAATGTTTTCTTCACTAGTTTCCGTAATGTGTGAAAGTGACTCATTGATCATTGCTTGCTCCTGTGTGAGGATTTTTTGAAGGTTTTCTTTTTCTTTTAATTTTCTTGTATGAGGAATCATTAGATTCATATTTGACACCAATTCTTTGTTGTATTATATAGGTAAGTATTTGAATAAATATGCAATAGTGTACATTATATAAATGAAATAGTACATGAGGTAGCCTTTTTAGAGCAAACCTCAAGCAAACCTACCTGTCAGTAATTTACATCTCCATATCACTAGTGTAAGTGATACTGGGTATCTTGCATTAACTAAAAGGCTCAACTTGAAAAGTAAATCAAATGCTGTTATATGTCCATATCTTACTGAATTTTGCAACCCTACTAGATTGTATGTAAAGGTAATGGTGATCATGGTAGCCATTATAGTGGTGTATTTTTAGTATTGTGTCATTGATACTGGTGTACTTTTCCAGTGTTCACACTTTCCTTGAGGTAGTTCAGCACATTGTAGAAGAACCAGTAACATTACACTTTTACTGACTCACAGACTCCACAGAGGAGGACCCGGCGGGGGGCGACAGCAGCAAGAGCAACAGCATCACATCAGAGAAGTCGGTCATATCAGCTGGGGTCAGTCAGTCGTCCCAGTCGCAGTCATCTTCCACCAACTCCCTCCACCATCACCATCTGCTTCATCAACCACCACATTCATATCAGACACCATCTCCACCCTTGCTACAGCCTTCACACTCACCATACATTGCCCCTCCAGTGCCACCACATCACCATCATCCTTCACATCTTCCACCACATTACTCACCACAGTCACCACATCATGGACTTGTATATCAGCACCAGCCTCCCTCATCACTCTCACCTTCACCTTCATCATCATCATTGCACCAAGCAGAGCTAGGTATCCCAAATAACAATCACCATTCATTAACACCCTCCTCACCACTCATTGACTCCTGTAGCATTACCTCCATTACTAGTACCAATGCAACATCCTCCACCACCCCAACCCTTCTCCTTCAGCTTCCGGGGCAGAATGCTCCCTCCACCACTACAAACAACAACGCCACCAACAACGCGTCTACTACCGTCAAGTCGCGCCGAGGAAGGGTAGGCGGCTCCTCCCCTTTGCCTTCCACCACTCACGTTGCCACCTGCTCGCTAGCTTGGACGGTGCACCACACCCCCAGATTAACTCACATGCTGAATGACACAATTAGTGCCAGACTAACCAGCTAGTCTGTTGGCTGCCTGACAGTTTTTAGCTAACTAACTGTGATGATGGATTGACATGCTTTTCATATTGCACCCTCTCTCATAAAAAATACAGGAAGGGAAATCAGTTGGCTAATAATCAGTGCTTTCAAAATATGCTGGAGTAGTTTGTTTGCAGATAAAAATTAACAATATTGCTTTCTGCCCTCTTCTCTTTTAAGCCAAATATTTGCAACTTTCATTAACACTTTATATAAACAAGATTTCATGTGTTTTTAAAGATGCAAGACAAAATTTATTTCAATTAATTTAGGAAGAAAACAGTTACCCATTGATATGTTAGTGAGGCAAGCTAGCTGTAGAAGTTTGCTAAGAAGAAAGAAAGAATATCAATAAATATATATATATATATATATATATATATATATATATATATATATATATATATATATATATATATATATATATATATATATATAAACACACACACACACACACACACACACACACACACACACACACACACACACAAACTGTCCAGCT
>JAXIVD010003549.1:42500-44943 GCA_036785275.1 Cancer borealis
GGGATCAATAACAAGTTGCCCCGAAGACCAAAAAGGGGGATAAAGTCTTTGGAAATGGTGCAAATAGCTTCACAGTCCTTCTAAAACTTTGTGACACTAATTTAACCTTAAAGTGGCCAAGCTCAGTAGGTATTTGCATATGAAATATTTTTTGTCATCCAACTCGTTAGTTTTAGGGAAGAAAAAAAGGGAAATCTTATGGCCTTGCCAGCAGTACCAGGTCTCCAACTTTCCGGCAGACTGAATATGATTATAGCGCCTACTAGCTCCCTCGTCACAATGTTTAGTTAGTGATTCAACAATTATTGAGCATTTGCACACTCACCTGGCTACTTCATTGTCTCTCCTTGTCATCTTGCCAACCTAGTTGCCTTTTTTTCTGCTGCATGTGGTGAACCATCCTGGCTCGGGCAGGGAATTGGGGTTATTTCATTACTAGGAAATTATTTGCAAAAATTAAATTAAGATTATTGAATATGAGGATAGTTGGTATTATTTGTAGAATGAAATATCCTTGTCTGGTTATTATCACCTCGGCCAGTGCAAATATTGCTTTATGATAATGTTTTATAGTCAATTTGAGTGAAGTAATATTAATATATATATATATACATATATATTTATATATTTGTATATTTATGTTTATATATATATATATATATATATATATATATATATATATATATATATATATATATATTTATGTATATATATATATATATGTATATATATATATATATATATATATATATATATATATATATATATATATATATATATATATATATATATATTTGTGTGTATATATATATATATATATATATATATATATATATATATATATATATATATATATATATATATATATATATTTGTGTGTGTATATATATATATATATATATATATATATATATATATATATATATATATATATATATATTTATGTGTATATGTATATATATATATATATATATATATATATATATATATATATATATATATATATATATATATATACACACATATATTTATTTATATATTTTTTAAATTTATTTATTTATATATTTGTTTTCTCTGACATTTTCGTTTGCATTTTTCAGTGATGCTTCTTTGCATTTTTTTGTATTCATGGTTTAGTAGTTTCATCACCATTTCCCGACTTACATGTTAATGATAGGCCTGAAATATATTGCTAGTTCATATTTGCAATACATCTCATAATTTTCTACATCTGATTTCTTGAAGGTCCAGCTCCAGTGCAAGCAATACTGCACACCGTCACTAAGAGTTGCCATCTTCATGATGACAGTGATATCACCTATTGCGAGGTTATACTGCGTAGACATTGATGGACATGCAGAAGTTCTGTGACAATGTGTATAGTATCATAAGAATTGAATGAATAAAAGATGTTGTAATGAAAGGTTCAGGGGATTAGTAAGAAGAGAAGAAAAGGATTTATTGAATTATAAGATGTTTGTGACACTGAATCAGCAGTATTGTCATGCCCTGCCATTGATGACAGCAGCAAGTCATATTAAATACTTGACACTTTTGTAAAGGTGGCCACCATTAGTGTTGTGGAGAGATGTGAAGTGAGGGTGTCCGGCAATGTGATGGGCAATGGGGGTTGGGCTTGCCTGGCTGATGTTCTGGAGAGCATCTTCATTGATGGATACCGGAACTGAAACCCATGCACCTTAACCTTAACCTTAATTAGTTAATACAGAGAGAGTTGTGGATGGGTTGTGTTGACCTGAATGTTGGAGGCAAATCTATTATTGGTGGCGTCAGTGAGGATAATGCACACATGCTAGTCTCTTGATTAACACCAGATACTTCATGATAATCTCAAACTCACTTGTTATTATATTTTCTGTGCACTGGTGAAGCTTGACATTATTAGGGAAAGGATGACCCACACTGCTGACATGCACACCACCACCATCACCCATTGCTGCCTTGCCTGGTGTTTTTCCATCACTATGCATCTGACCTCTCATTTAATCTAATATCACATGGCAGTGCTTATTTTATACTGTCATTGGCGGTCCTAGTAATGGAATAATGACGTCATTGGTATTAACAGTGGGACAAAATGTGCCTTCAACAACTGGTATCCTACATCTCATCATCATCTCATCTAGTAGTCCGTGCAGCACACTAGAGGATGCCCCGCCTCACCATGTGTGTCCAACTTATTGAACCTTTTGCCACCACCACACTGCCATTATCAGTTTATGTTTTATTATATAAATGAGTTCATGTAGTTGAACTAAAACTGTGCTTGAAGTTTTAGAAGGGATGGTTATAGGTAACATTTCAACCCTCTTGCTAACCATGTAACATGTAAGCTATGCTTATTATTTTCAATTTTTTTTTTTTTTTAACTTTCTTTGGTACCAATCGATTAAGAAAATGGAGATCAAATTGCATATTGCAT